>JAJJMA010187775.1:0-15518 GCA_023529015.1 Papaver nudicaule | reverse complement strand
GGTTACGGAGCTTCCGGAACCTTCTAGAAACCTCGACAACTCTAACAATTAACACTTAACAGAACTCATAAGATCGATATTTCCCTTTAAAAGTTCTTGAATTACACCCTCTCTTCATAGATTGATTTTGCTATTGCATTTTATTGCGAGTTTCTTGTTTATGGCATCTCCTGTTACGCGGGAGTCACATTAGGCACAACACATATTCTGGGGGAACCATTTTCAGATCCCATTATAGATGTTTTTTCCACAATCACAACAAAGAAAATTTAGATTTTAGCTTCCAGAGTCTCAATAAGATAGAAACAATTAAGAAGACTATCAGATAAATCATTTTCAACAAACTTATAGATACCCAAGGATTTCCCATCTTTAGGTCAGCGTCTCATTTTTTCTGCATCTCCTTTTGCTGAGCACACGTTATCCGGTCACACGGGTACCTGCATAAATCATCACAAGTAAGTTCAAGTAATAACAAACTAAAAAAAAATTCTACAGACAGAGAGAAGTGAGAACATAATCCAAGTGCAGTTGAAGAACATACCTCTACCGGAAAATCGTACCCCCAAAGCAAAGAATTCTTGAAAAACATAAATTAGAAGCACGAGAGGAAATATCATAACGCTCTAATCCATTGTGTTGTGTTTTCTGTGGTCTCCACCAGGGTACCTAAAAACTCCATTCAGAATCATAACAACAAACCATTTGATCAGTTCTGGTAGGTTACCGCCTGCGCTTTCACTCTATCACTTTTTCTGATCTCTTTTTCAAAACATTCACTGAAACGCTAGGGCTTGTTAGTATTTTATAGTCGACACAAGCGTGTGATTTTACTTAATTGTCCTCTGAATCAATCCTTCTTTGGGGTAGTCGGGTGTACTTGGGCGTTTGCAGTTCAAATCCCATCGTTGCTTATCACTTTTGATGTGCCAAATTGTGTATCATTTTTAAAGAGAAAGAGGGCAAAGAAAGTTGTTGGCTTTGGGAGAGGTATTGCCCCTTAATTGTGCAAAAGATGGATGGACTGCAATGCAATTACGAGTTGGGCGCTTTAACTATTCAGCCATGGATGCGAAGTAAGTAATCAATCAGTGCAATTCTCAGCCGATGATGCAATCGTCTAATTCAACCAGAATCTGCTAGTCACTTTTCACATTTGAATGAGAGGAGACACATATGTACTGTACAATGTAAAATAATTTTTTGCAATGAATATGGCTCATGCAAAGACGTGGTTGCCAATTGAAAGCTGGCCGGAATATTGAAATGCCAACATTGATGTTCTTATACTCTCTAGAAAGAGGGAAGCTAGATCTAAGCTATTCATTGGGTGTATCATTGATCAAGTGATTGGCTTTAAAGGAAATGGTTACTATCTGAATTAATCCAATACAGAACAACTAATAAGAGAACTAAACATAGGAGTAATCAAAGCAACATGAATCAATACAATCCAGAACCGAACCCATCCTATGTTGCTGTAACCATACAGACGAATGCAAAGATTATTGCCAAAAAAAAGGCCATTCTTGTAGCATACGAGATTGGTTTTATGGATGCATAATGAAGAGGTTTATGCTGTTGTTATTGGTACACTAGGGTATAAAACTCCAGTGCATAAAGCCTTCAATTTACAATCCTAGCATCCGGAAAGACGAAGCAAAATAAAGATAAGATGCTGAAATGTACATGTTAACATCTTTCAATTTGGAATTGAAAATGTAGTCTGGATAAATAACTATTAGCTTTGTATTTTGTTAGCCATAGCTGTAAATCTATTGAAGACATCTTCAGCTAAATTATTTTGTGTATATTTTCAGAAAACTATTTTGTACCCATCATCATACAAGTATTCCTTTGGAAGAGATGCTCATCTACAATAGATACAATTTAGACATCATTAGATGTATTCATTCTGCAGTTACATTTTGGTTTGAGCTTCTTGTTGATTGATGGAGAACACAAGGATTTCGTATCTCTGGAACATTGTCTCGTATTTCTGCATCGGTTTTTCGTATGGTAGTTCAATTCTAACTCAGTGCACAAATCATCTTCAGTTTACAAGCCTCCAATTTATCAGATGGCTCCAGTGTGCGACCCTCCAGTTTACAAAACAGCTCCAGGACTTTACAAGCCAGCCACCCAAATCTACTAAAGAATGGGTCACTACCACCACTTACCCCAGTTCATACATAGATACTACTAACCACCACCAAATCTACAAGTTCAAATCAGCACCTCTAGTTTTCAAGTTTAGATCACTTCCTCGGACTGCTTACAATGATTAATCTGAGATTTCTCATGTTTTTCAAAATTATAAAGCAACCCAATAACTCCAATATTTTCTATGGTTAAAATTATGAGATTTATATTGACATTCTGATAGAATTTGAATGGAGATCTTGCCAGAAGGAATCGGAATTTTCAGATTTGCTATGATAAAATTAAATTAAGGAGACAATTCATCTTCAAAAATTATTCAGAGCGAATTTCAGATGGCCGAAGCATACAAATGTTCCTTAAGAAGATCTTAATTTCCAGTAAGAATATATATTTAGTGGATTCATTCTGTTATTACTAGTTGGTGTGCTTGAAATGATCGATAATTTTTCCTCAAAATTAAACCGTGGGTATCTATCCAGGAAGTGGCTGCCAGAGAGGTGGCTACAAAAGAGGTCTGGTTCAAGCGGAATCTGTAAAATTCATCAAAAGTTAGTTCAATTAACAACCAAACCGTGTAATTTTAAAAAAAATGTCTACAGGTAGAGATCATACCTCAAGTGGACAGACCACAAGAATAGATTAGGCATCCAGCATTTCTTAAACTAGAACATAGAGAGGAAATTTCATAACGTTGTGATCGATTTGGTGTGTCTCTCTTTGTGATCTGCGAAAATTTCATTGATTCATGGCCTATCTCTCTACTGTTAACTCTCCCACTTTTCTCACAACGTCAAATAAAGCTCTAGGTCTAGGGTTCGTTTTGTTTTTATAGAGAACATAAGTAGTGTGATTTACCAAATTGTCCTCTGAACCTACACTTCTTCCTTTGGGTTATCCCTTGGCCCGGGGAGTACACAGCCCAAGATTTTTTTTTTTTTTTTTGGCTAACATTTAACAGTCCACATCCAGTCATCTATATTGACCAGTGGGGCAAAATTATCAGGGTATAAAACTTTGTTACCGTGCCTGAAAAATTACACAGTTCTGCACTACCAGCATCCCCCAATGATGATGGAGGTTATGTTACGTGAATAATGATCTTTTAATTTCATCACAATCAAGCTGAACAAAGGATTTATTTTGAGGCCATGTTTAGAAAGAAGGGGTGTGATGGGCTTCAATGGTTGAAGCTATGTGTACATTGATTGACCGAGCCTCCAGACTGAAATTCCATAAATCTACAACAATAGTACCTGTTCAAGGCAGAGGCTTAAGCCAATCAAGCTCTTGATCAGTTGACATTGACCAGTTAGGTTTAACCAAACTGCAGTTTGTGTGAAAGCCCTCCGTGTCATGAAAATTCTTAGAAGAATGACGCTCAAATGATTGATACTGCATTACACTTTATCTGTGGCTTGATGCGTAATTTCAAGCCATTGAAGCTCTACTGTGCAATAGTTTCATATGTTTTCTAGTCCACTGAGACAATCATATGCTGATTGCTGAAAAGAAAAAGGGTATGTCTGCTGCCAATATTATCATTGAGGTAGAACGGTTAATAGATATTTTAATGCAATTCCGATTTATTTTTATTTTATAAAAAGAAAATAGATATTACAATTCACACCTTACCAAAAAAAAAAAATCTGATAATGCCACAGGAAATGTTTACGAAATACTACTAGCTAGGTAGAACTTTTGTACAATAAAAAAACCAAAAACAATACAAAATTTGATGCAAGTATTTCTTTCTCAAGATCCGAAGAAACTGAATCTAATGCAATAAATCTTCTAAGTCTAAGGCACTAAATTTTCTTTGATTTCAGATTTTTTAAAACATTAATTTAAGAATTATGAGAGGAAAAATCATAGCGCGAAGATATTTCGTTATAGATGCTATATTGATCCATATGCCATGATGTTGTTCCTGCGATGTATTTGACAAGATCGGGTCATTGATTTATGAAGAAGCTGCGGTTGTTGCAGTTTGTTTTAAGGGTGTTAGGGTTTGCTTTCTTGATATCTTTCAGACGAGGAAATGAGGAAGGGAATACAACTATTCTATTTATAAGGGCAGCATATGTGCCCGTTTGCCCCTTTTGGTTTAGGGTTTCACATTTATCGTCGATTTTATCTTTATCATTTGATCTAATGGCTGATCCGTCAGTTTAATTGACCGTATTTACGGACAAGAATATGCGTTATGCATGTGATGCTAGATTTTGGTTCATTCCTTGGGTCAGTACACAAAGATTTGTAAATATGAACAACAATAAATACATTTAGCAGCACTGGCGATGTATCCATTAAGTGAAAACTTAATTCAACAAGATATAATGCAGAATGAAAACGAACTTTGAAAATTGGAATGAGAATAAGACTGGATCTAATTTCAAACAAAGGCAAACAGTTTTTAAGACGCCATGAAAAAAGAGCATAAAGTTTCTTTTTTGCGACCAAAATTTTCAGCACTAGCTAGACACCACAAATTATACCGGGAAAACCTACAAAGAGGTTGTTGCTTGCTTCAAAAGTTTTTCTTGAACATCAACATGTACTTGATTGTTTTTAGAGGACTTAAGAAAAGGCTTGATTGCATGAGTATGCCCCCCTCCAGCTTTATTAAGAAGATTGGTTCTAAACGTAATTTGTGAACTCACAATCACCACAGCAACCATCAATGTAAACTCTTTTAACTGATGATGACGTGGTTCCATAGTCGGGCACTTGATCTCCTTCACGATCTGCATATAAAAATTCTTGCTCCTCTATTAAAGCAATGGCATTTGTGAAAACATACTAAGCGTCCGGTATATTTCAAAACATAACCTCTAGAGAAAATAAATGGATCAATTGCTAAACTATAGGCTGAACCTGATGACGCTTGGGGTACAATTGCTAGCTGTGCTAAACCCCATGAGGTCTGAAATTAACACTTATCCTCTGTTATTTTACTACAGTAAGGGGATACATGTACTTGTCTCATGGTTTTTTTTCATTATCACAATTTTATATAGGTCTGTAGTTAGAGGTGTAAAGTGTGCCATGCCAGCACGTTAATGGCACAGCACAGCACGCTAAAATTTGGGCACAGCACAGCACGGCACCCGACAAAACACAGCACAGGCACAGCACACTAGCTTAGTGTGCTGTGCCGTGCTTGACTAATCGGCAGCACGGCACAGCACAACACGCGGCACGAACAAGCACGCGGCACAGCACAGCACGCGATAAAGCACAGCACAGCACGCGGCACAGCACAACACAGCACTTGGCACGGCTAAGCACGGCACAGCACGTGTAAAGCACGGCACAATGCACTACATTACATGTGTATTTCACACAAAAATGAAATCTACCTAGTTATTACCATTATGTTTTTGTTATTTTGATTAAATTTATGACAATACATAATATCTAATTTTATTAAGTGATAAAAAAAATATTTAGAAATGTAATTGATGTTGTAAATGTGTCTATTTGACGTTCATTTGATAGAAAACAAATAACGATACAATTGTTATCACATAAAATTCAACTTATGTTTTTTTTTATTAATAAAGTTGTATATTATGCAATATATAATATTAAATACAAAATTTTAATTAATTTTTTCAAAATTTATTATAATTAACTTGATAATTTATAAGATTATAAGTAATTTAAATATTTAAAAAACATTTTTTTAGGATGACGTAAATTTAGTGTGCTAGCACAGCACGGCACGGCACAGCACGCTTATTCGTGTGCCATGCCCGTGTGCCATGCCGTGCTTTACTTTTGACTAAAAAAGCACAGCACGACACAGCACGTTAAAATTGTTGGCACAGCACAGCACGGCACATGGCACGTAAAAGCACGCCTTCGTGTGCCATGTGCCGTGCCGTGCCGGCACGTTTTACACCTCTATCTGTAGTTACTTCAAAGCTAAAATCAAATTAAGGATATAAATCATTTAGAGACAAATTTCAGATGGTCATTTCCTCATAAGCATACAATATATTCCTTCAGAGGATATAATTACAATAGTAAATCATTCATTAGATTCATTCTACTATCACAATTCAGATGTGTGCCTTGTCGTCAAAAATAAACCGTGAGCTTTGTGTCGATGGATCTCCTCTTCTTCTTATACAAGAGCTGTCGGGCCCGTGCATTAATGCACGGGCTAGTGTCATAATGGGTGTTGTAATTTTATTAATTTTTTTTTCTGGATTCCAGCGTGGTATTGGTGTGCTCCATTTAGATTTTAATTACTAAAGCAAGTGGGGCTAATGCTTACGCTACATTTCATCTTTGTTCATGTTGGATCTCACTTGTCACTGAACCCATTAGCCACTACCTACAATTATTGTTCGTTTATTCCTATTTTACATCCCAATTAACAACAGACTCACTTAGCCTGGTAGGTTGGTAATCCAGGAGCAAAAATTGTATAACTTCATCATCTATCCTTCAATTTACCCTGCACACTGTTTTTGTATCATTAAAACAATCTCAGAGAAAAAATATATTAATCTCAGAGACAAAGAGTCCTGTTATTAGGAGGGAAAAAACGGATACGAGGAGGGAAACAAATTTACCAAATTCAAGTCAATGTTTGGTCAAAGGAAAAAATAATTAAAGTTAGTGTATATTTGTTCAATGCCAGTCCTACCCTCTACTGTTCTTAATCTCTAGACGGATCATCTTCGTCTTCCAAAATCCGGAACTGTCTTTTATGAACATCTATGCCAAGTTTTCCCACTTTTAATTACCATTTCAAATTTGTTCTTCTAATTCTTAGCTTTCCCAACTTGTTAATTATGGATGAGAAGTTCGAGTTTAACTTTTGCGGTACAAGCAAGTGCTGAATGTATTTGATTAATTTGATTAAGTATATAAAAACTATCAATATAACTGATCTTTATATTTGATTAATTTAATACACATGTGATTGATTGAGTATTTCATCATTGATGTTCATCAATCATCATATATCATTAATTGTTACACGGACCAAAACCACAGTTAAAACCGCAATGGTTTGCTGTCGATTTGCCCACTTGCTAACTCTGAAGCTCAGTTAACGTTTGTAAGAAACATAAAAGTATTCGACTTTTCTAGGTTAGTATGGAGTTTCTATTGAAGAAGATGCGTTTCAAGATCTTCGTTCTAGTCCGGTTATGGATCTTCGTTGGGTTTTTTTTTTTTTTTTTTGGAAGCAAGAGCTCCGTTAGGTGTTTGTTTAGTATACCTAATTATAAGGACAGTTTAGATAATTTATTCAACTTTTAAAAGTCAATCCCTCTCCCGAAAATCCGTTTCCCTCCCCTCAATCCATCCCTCCTCATATCCATTTTTTCCCTCCTTATAACAGGACTCGAGACAAAATATGGCCTCTTCTTACAACGACTTTTGTGCTTGAGCAGAAACCAACTTGCCTTTGAAATTTCCAAGGCCGTCAAACATGAATAGATAAATGATAAATGTAAGTGTGCATGTGGGTTACAATGTTATCTATCTAAACTGAAAAAAGAGTATCCGTATCTTCCCTAGAAAGGATATGTTGGAACAATTGCTGAATTACGCCTGCAAAATATTCATAAAAACTAAAACCAATTAACGTTAAGATAATCATAAAATAAATCAGTAACGTTACGGCTGAGTCGCGGACTAGGTCGCTCTCTTTAAGGTGTTTCCCGACTCTGCTTCTTGATTGTGCTTAGCAGTTCACTTCTTGTCGTAAACCCTATGGGATAAAACAGCCGAGTTGATCTCTTACACAATCACTCTTGCACTTAGAGGATGTGAAACTTCTACACTTCATTCTTGCTCAGAAACCCATTTAGAAAAACAGAGATGTTCACACTCTTGTTTTTCTTTCTCACAAAAAACTCATTTTCATTTTCTTTAAAACCTCAAAGTAAACATAAAGAAAAAGCCTCTCTTATTATTTTTGCAACCAAAAATCAGATTTATAGTCAAGAGTTTCAATAAGTTTAATGAGAAGTTATTATGCCATAATTAGCACAATAAACACCCATTAAGCATGAAACGGTCAAGCCATAATTAACAAATTTAATTTCTTGTTTTATGAAAAACTTTATGAGTATTAAAACACTTTAGTGGGATATTAATAAAATGATTTTATAAATATATTCCCAACAATCCCCCACTTATATTTTTAAAACCATTGAGCAAGAACTTATATAGTTATGCATAAGCAAAGGTGTCGCCTGACTTGAACCTTTACATAGTGCTAAACTTTCTGAATACCATGGTGCATAGAGTAGCTCGCGCCTTGAACTCTAAATGATACTAGATTATCCAACACACACAACTATATATTAGCGTAAAGTCTAAAGCCAGCGCATTATGGCCCTGCGCTATATCCCAGTTTCATGAATGATCTAGAGAACTGCCCAATTCTCATAGAAAGCGGCCACACTTCCTCATTCATATAGGTGAGTTTATCAAGAGTACTCCTGTAGCTAAGTACCCCACTCTAAATAGAGATATAAACATCATTAAGAGTTTAAAAAAGGAAAAAATAAATTAAACTCAACCTTCACTCGCTTCAGGATATCATGCCGTGGGATGAATTCTCTAAAGCATGATTCTCCCCATATCATCGGTGACTTCGTGTAATCCGTTTTAACCTATTTCTAGGCCGTTCGGTATCCATCACAAATGACTCAATCTCATTTGGGCATCATCCCATAAGATGTATACGACATCTTTTCTCTTGTTAATCCTTTCGTCAAAGGATAACGAAAAATCTTTTTTTCCAGATTTTTATATAACCCATTCGCCTATGCAATCATTTGTACTTCGTGTAGTCCGTCTTAACCTATTTCTAGGCCGTTCGGTATCCATCACAAATGATTCAATATCAATGGGTTCTTACTGTTATAAACAGTTCTAATGTAATAGCCGCGGTACTAATACATTGAATCTTCCTCTATCTAGTAGAGGAGTGAATCTCTTCATCCCTTAGATGATTCACCTGAATGGTTATCCCAGTCAGCTTCGCATTCTTAAAAGATTGCGGTAAACATTAGATAGTGTATTTGTAGGTTTAAGGTTCATTTCAAACACCTTACAACCTTCTTAACGCATTACCAATTATTCCATACTAGGATTATTGGTAGAATCCATATACAAAACCCCCACTACAGGAGAAATGTATTCAACCCCCACTACCGAGGAAATATCTCTATAGTCAATAACATAGCTAACAATATAGACTATGCTTCCATACTCATTTTGTCAGTCATGTAGCAAAGAATACATACTAAGCTACCATAAAACACGCAAATGTAAACCACATTAGTACGACAATCAAATGAGTGAAAACTAATTCAAAATCAGACTATACTTCAATTTCTTTGCACGTCTTCCTTCAATTAAAAAGAAATATATCCAAAAATTCATTCTCAATTTTTGAATTCTAGCTCAATTCTAGAAATCAAATTCAAAATTTACACTATCATCCCCAAGTCTTTTATGTCAAATAGTAAACTAAGCACGTTCACTTTGTCATCAATATCATATGAGTTAGAATACAAATTTCAACACATCACCTATGCATATATAACAAAGAGAGTTATGCATTTCACTTTCATTAATACTGAAACACTTCGTCAAGTTATACTCAAAAGTTTCAAAGCTAGTTTCAGAATACATATGATGATCCATCTAACTTATATGTTCTTTGTTCTTGAAAAAACTACAAGGTTTTCATGCTAAGTCTACATGTACTTGTATATTAACTCACGCGTTCAACTACATTTTTCTACTTATGATGTAACACAAATCATATAATGTAGAAAAGAAATATCATCAAAACAAGGAAGGGAGTTAATCAAGAAACATGACATCAACGTATCAAACAAATCCACAATCCATGTTAGCCTAGTAAAAACATTAGGCTCACAAATACTTTTGCCAAGTATTAAAATTTGAAGAACTAGATGTTTCTCAATCAATGTACAAGCAATGTAATATTTAGGACTAAAGTTCTTCTTAGTCCAACTACTTATGTATGCTTGTCTAGAGTAATTCTTTTTCTTCATTTCTATCTCGTCTAGTATCAACTTAATGTTGGTACAACATAGGGTAAGGAACCCCCACTATTCCTTGACTCAATCAATGATTTCATAACAACATCAAAGTTTTCGAAAATCAAAAAAATTGAAATTTCATATGCAAATTGCATTTCTAACTGCGTTCAATTATTAATTCCACTGACTTCGTTAGAAGTCGGAATTCAGTGTGTACCAATTATTTATAATAACTTAAGGTTTCTTATGCAGATTGCATTTCTAACTTCGTCCATTCAAAATTCCGCTGACTTCGTTAGAAGTCGGAATTCGGTGGTTAATACCAATTCACAAAACTGGAAAAGACTTCTCTTTCATACAGAAATTAAAATGTAATTAATGTGCATTTGTTGTGTAATTTCAAGCCATTGGAGTTAAATTTATTCAACTTACAAGTTGTTCAATAAACACGGAAACTTATTTATTTTTATTAAGGTAAGAAATGTCACAAAGAAGGTGAAACTTTACATCACAGAAATAAGCACTCCAACAATATCATGATAACCCAAAAAGTAATTAAGCACTCCAATAAATAACAGCAGCACACCACGGTAGAGAGATACAGTCTTCACGATCCGATTACCTAGAAGCTTTACTGATGATACTGAACAACAAGTACCAATGATATACACAACTAATTCAGATTAAGCTCTCGCTTCACTGGTCAGACAACTAACCATAACTTCAATAATACAAGTATCGTGTTGCAGATATCCCTTAGAGCGGTCATGAAGTTGGGATAGAGGCATGAATGACGCCCAACCCCGCCCGTGAGCAGCAGATTCTCGAGTGAATCGGTGTTTTCCTTCTGTTAAAAGCAAAAGATTATGAAAGTCGTTAGGGAATATAATCAACTCACCACAGATACATGCATATATATAAATTCCAAATACTTATACAGACCTGGAAGTGTGAAGTTGTTTGCGCTATTGGTTTGACTTGTAACGATGAAACTGTATTCGGCATACGAAAGTTTGGTTTTGTCAACTGGGACTAGGAAAAGCGATAACTGATCATATGTTGCTCCAGTGTTTCCCTTCGGGTATACTTTCACTTTCCTATTATAGATTAAAACCGTGATAATTCCGTGAAAGTTAGAAAGCTAAAAATGAAAAAGATTAATTAGGGAGCCAAGTAAGTAATTTGTAGTTTAGATGAGATACCATTTCAAATTACGCACAGAGAAAACAGCTGATTCATGACTCGAACCCAGCCTTGAAAAGGTGTTAAGCTTCCATTGGAACTTGACGGATGTACGAGAATCGAGTATTTGAGATGTCATTATAATTTTTGTAAAGATTGATGAAAGCAAAAGATAGCTAGAAATGTTTTGGGTGGTACAAGGGAAGCCTAAGGTGAGGAGGGTATTTATAAGACTTCCCCAGCTATCCACGCGTAATCCATCCGCGTAATCCATCCGCGTAATCCAAATGGGGTAGGTTTAACATCACCAATTATTGGTTTCTTACATTCAACCTTACAGAAATGCATAAATAAACTTGTTTTGAAAAATAAAAAAAAATGCATAATCTACTTTTTCAATGGTGCATTTGATCAAATCCAATAGGGGATATCATAAGTTTGATACTCTTGAATTATTCCAACGAAAGTGCTTTACTTATTCATTTGTTAAATAACAGTTTATATACAAGTGACTAGTACGAAACCCGTGCTACGCACCAGGTGATTACCTTATTTCTTTGCTAGTACTGAACCCATAATCACAACTTTATAGAATTGGCTAAAAAGAATAAAAGTCAGATAGTGCAGTGAGTACATGGAAGAACTTAAAAACACGGTTACTAAATGATAACAGGCTAAAAGATACATGTACTTACAGATTAGATAGTAACTGCTGCGCACCGGAGAACGTATTTTTTTTCCATTTTTATTGCACAGTAAGCTCAATCAACCACTAATCTGTACACGCTCTTTAACCTACCTAGCGTTTCACTGCTAAATGCACATATTCCTTAAGTTTACTCCTTAAGTTTAAGGAACATTGCATCTGCTACACTGTCGTAAGAAAGTAAGAACTTTACAGTTTCAAGAATGGTGAACCGAAGCGGCTGGGCGCTGCCCACTTTTGGGGTACCCGAAAATGGACCATGAGGTGGCGCCATCCCCCACCGTAGGATTAACAGGGGGGTTCTGTTATGTGTGGTGATTGATCCCATTGTGGCTCCCACTCTCTCTCTCTCTTGTCACTCTATCTCTCTTGGTCCATTTTTGGGCACCCTAAAGTGGGCAGCACTAAGATGCATCAATACCTACTGCGTACACATTAAGATTTTTTGGAAAGAAAGTAAAACCATAGATATTCACCTTCTACTCACACATAGATCATATATATTCTTGTACCTATACATTGTGCATGATAAGCATATAACACAATTTTTTCTATTTTAAATGCACACCTATTGAATTAAAGTTATTAAACCAAGTATGTTGTTTTGGGCTTGCTAAACTTAGCATACACGAAGAAATGACTACAAAAAATTAAGAACAAAATATAGATACTATTTACCTGTAAGAAGATGATGTACATAGTAGTGCCGCATCGGAAGAAGTGCCGACTCGTAAGAAGTCAGAAATGATGTACAAAGCTGGTGGAGATAGCTAGAATCCCCAAGAATGACGTACCCGGCGCATAGTAGTGCCGACTCGGAAGAAGTCAGATATATGTATGCTACACAAAGAAAATCATTGGTTAATTTTTCTTCTAAGTCTAATAAATAATCTAGAGTACTATTAACCCAGTTTATTCAATGTATAACTTAATTTGAATGTGAAATCAACCTTTCTAAAGTTTCACTTCTCGGGCGGCTGTTGCTGATGAAGCACTGCTTTGTCAATTTTCATTTGAATATCGATCCATGTACAACCAATGCTGCCATTCTGAGCTTGCGAGATTTTCTTGCTAATTCTTGTTTGCTACACTTCATCCAGGATATTTTGAAGTTGCCTCTTCAACCATCTCTGCACCTGAAATTTATAGGTGTAACACCATGAAGTACCATTCATATTTATGGAAGCATGAAAAATAGCTCTGCTAGGTTGCAGGAAAGAGAACACGAAATTTAATAGCAGATGCCATTCCTTGTGTATAGTGCATTTACACAGGATTAAATTCACAAATGATTCTAAACCCGCCCAAACACTTGAATGGTACAAATAGCTTCAACAAAAAAGAAATTCCCATGACGCATAAAAATTTACCTCGTGTAACGGATAGCTTTGATCCTTCAAGGTAAGAACCTCTTCAGAATGTGGATTAATGTTCTGCAAGGATGTGCAAAAGTATCATAAGATTATAAACTCTTTCTCTTTCTTAATTTGTGCAGTACTATATTACACTTTAGTAGCAAACCTAATAATCAGAGATTCAATAGGTGAAACAAAATGCTGATGATGCAGACGACAATATGAAAGCCTTAAATATGGACCTCTATCCTTGCAAATGTGGCTTTGGTACACTGGTCCTCCATTCTGTCTGTTATTGTAGGTCTAACGGAACACATAATGAAAGCCTTAGATATGCGTCATCTGTAGGAAAATAATGATGGACAGTTACAATATTTCCACAAAATAACTGAGGATCCAAGGACACCACAATATTCTGTGAATGATAGGAGTTCATACGCTGGAGCATAAAAAGTCAAAACTTCCACTTGGTGTTGTAGATTTTCACAACACCACAATCTCCAAGTCACACCCGTTTTGAAGTTTTCACACCCAACAATAACACTTTTAGTGGAGTGGGTATGTTATCATTTATGAGAATCACACAAACATCCAGTTGTCTTATTTTTGTCACATGAAAAATAACTCTGCTAGGTTGCAGAAGTTCACATGAAAAATAACTCTGAAATGCTGTTCACACAGACATCCAGTTTTCACACCCAACAATAACACTTTTAGTGGAGTGGGTATGTTATCATTTATGGAACAACAAAGAAACAAAATTAAAAAGAAGAATAATTACCTAAATTTTAGCCTTCCTTATGAGTTTCTTCTTGGTATTTTAACAAACAGTTAAAGTGTGCCAGGTTTGCTTTTTGAAAATAATCAAAATTTTAACACAATGCTAGGAGAGTTCAGTCTGAAAGCAAAATGTGATGGATTCTCTATCAGTTTGTAGAGCTCTGTTGGAGAACAAAAAAATGGAACATAAAGAGTGAATGAAAAGACATTGTACTACCTGCACTATATCAAATGTTGTAAGAACAATGCATCTTTGTATTTGGTGATTTTTTGATATTCTGATAGGTGCAATTTCCTACATGGTAACTGCAGGTTGCAATATATCAAATGTTGTGAGAAGAACATCAGTTCAACGGAGAATTTTCATCACAAAAGTTTGACTCCAAAAATACAGGAAAATGATTACCTCAAAGAAGCCTAAAAAAAATACACAATTACCTAATGGAATTTCAAGGGAGTTTTCTGGACCCAAATTCACTTTCATCATATTTGAATCATACATGCAAGAGAATTGATCAAAACCCCAAAAGAAGAACCCCCAGTATTTAGCATGAAACAAAATTGTTCTAAAAAGATAACCAAGCAAACAATTCAAGAACCAACAATAGCGGGGAAAGACTTACAATAGAAATATAGAGAAGGCTTGATAATGCGGATGATCAACAACTCTTGTTCTGAATATTATTAGACAAAATAAAATCAATAAGAACATAATTTATTCAGAAAATGAAAGAAAAGATAATGCAATCTAATGTTCCCAGTGCTGTAAGGAAACGAAGTAGCAATGAGCTATTTTTTTCCCTGAGCAGTACAATGGAGCAAAAAGCAAATATAGATCCTGCAATAAAACCAAACAAAAATAATTATAAGAAATTCCTAATGTCAAATCAAAACATAGATAGAAACAGAGAAAGGGAATAGAAGAGAAAGAAAATCCTCATGCCAAAGAACCTGAACAAACTTGTTGTTGGACAGGAGAGGAGAGATCGAGATAGAATAGAAGTGGGGGTGGGTTGGGGTAGTTATCAAACGTGGGTTTAGAAATGGGTGGAAGGTGTAAACAGATTGTGAACATAAAAATTGTTGAGTTGATGTGGGGCCAGAATTAATGAGAGAGCTCTATTTCTCAATACTCTCACCTCATTCGTCTAGAGCTTTAAAATGTGGGGCCAGAATGAATGGGAGATGAGTATTTGGTTTCAATTATTATATATAAGGATAGGACATGTTACCTGAACTACTCCCAAACCAGATTCCCTGCCAATGACCCTGTCATATTGTTAACCT
>JAJJMA010187771.1:6540-22588 GCA_023529015.1 Papaver nudicaule | reverse complement strand
TATCATCGAATCAAACCCTAGCTAGATTTTTCTCTAAATCTCCTCATCCTCAATACGTTGAGAAAGTAGGAATCCCTGAGTTCTTGAATGGAATTGGTAAAGGAGTGGAAACCCATGTCGATAAAATCGAAGCAGAGATTAGTGATTTCCACAAATTACTTGTCACTCCTAATCGAAACAGTCTTGATTTCTCCTAATCCGAAAAGCACCACCTGGTTTCCCGTCTTCTTCACCACCTTTCAATCTAATTAAAATTTCGGTTCAATTGTCTTTGATTTGAAGAAGTAACCAACTAATTTTTAGTTTGACTTTGGTGATTGATACACAGATTTCACGATTTGAACTGGTAAAGCAAACTTATCCCTCCCACAGCAAAGCCTGAAGCAATCCACACATCTGATGTTCAAACTACAACATAATCTGCTAAACTGCATAGCAGAGATACGCATCCGTCCAGGGCAGTTCATAGCTGATTTCAGATCATTGGAAAGCATGAAGAACGGCAGAGTTATGGGTCGTCTCAACTCGAAGGCGGACAGAAAAGAATGACTAAAAATTCTGTTTGTATTGCTGCCATTGAGATGGATGAAATTAAACAATGGAAATTTGTTTTTTGATATGCTTGGAATGAATGAAAACATTGCAGGGAAGGAGTTGTGATAGTTGGAGAAACAAAATAAGCTCATGGATACAGCTCAAGGACAGCGCACATAATCTGTTTGATGTTATGCCAGAAAGAAATTAGAAATTGCGTTCTCATATACCAGTTCCAGTTGACAGAACTACAAGATGAAGATGGGAATAGTTACCTTACAATGAATCATGAAAGGGGTCAAACTTAGATTTTAATGACTACGGCAGGAGAATGGTGTTTTTAGCTTTGTCTTTCGCAAGGTCCATGGCCAAGGAGGAGTAGCCTCAATACAGCTATGAGAGGGAAATTGAATTTTTCAGTGAAGAACCACTATGGAACTAAAGCAACTCAGGTGAAGTCTAAGCTCACTGAAATCATCGTTGTTGTTGCCCGCACTTCGTGATATACCTAAAGCCAACCAGCTGCACACTTTCTCTATCCCCCACTGCGATCAAAGCAGCTGGTGCTCATTAATTTACTGCTCACACTCTTGTTGATGCGTACCTAATGCCACTGCTAAAGCTGCTACAGATGATCCTCACACCAAAGTATATATACTTGGTGGAGTATATATACTTTGATGAGGATAGGAGCAGCATCAACTTGCCTGTACTTCAGATAAAGCTTCATTGCGTTAAGAAGAAACCCTGCTGCAATCCTGGCCGTTACTGTGAATGCTATATTACCCACCAATGATGATTGCTCTTGGCTATGAATTTTCTTTGTTTTGATCATGTGCAGGTTCGTGAAGAATTGGTGAATATCCTCCTTCTAAGCACCTCCACATACTACTAATGCTGCGTTCCGCAAATCTCACTTGGAGCTCACCCTACAACGAGCCAATAGAAGTTTAAAGGGAGTCCAATGCTGCTGATAGTATGGTGATGCCAAAGCTCCTGCACTGATGCACCAATTCCATTCCTTGCTGCAATTAAAGCTGCTACCTACGCTCCTACACTGCTAATACCGCACTGCCCCTGATCCTGCAGCTAATGCACCACCACTAATGATGGCTATGAAGTTTTTTGTTTTGGACGCAGATTCATAGTCAGCAACTCACAATGACCAGACCTTCAATCTCAGTTTGAGGTCCACTCATAATAAGATCAAAGAAACTTTGATGAAGCCTAAAGACGATGGAATGGGTGTTGCCACAACTTGCACTAATAATGCCTCAGGCTTTCTGCATCTGATGCTCATTCTTTACTGAAAAATGAGGGGTACCGAAATACTACCAACTTTTAGTTTTGGCTCATGAGTCTTATGGTTTAAGTCTGGACGATCTCAAAAATCAATATCCAAACTTATAACTGGAGTTGTTAGATCTCAAAAGCTTTGACCTTTCCACAATAGTCTTTATTTGGACATTCGGGAGACATGTGACCGAATCCAAGACATTTGAAACATTGTGGTTCATTGTCATCATCCCAATCTTTGCCTTTTATCTTGGGTAGGTTATTGTACCTCTTCCTACCTCTTAGAACTCTTCTCACCTGTTGAAGGAATAATGAGTCTGTTTTCATGGCTTTCAGTCCTACTGTATTCTGTTGACCAGATCGTTTCTCATGATCAAAGATTTTCAGTTTGGCAACAAGGTCACTTATTGTTATATCTAAGCCATGCTTTTCTTGGATGGCATGCTTTTTGGATTCGTACCTTGATGGTAACGACCTCAGAATTTTACTCACAATGTCCCTTTCCGGAATAGTTTTACCATAGGTGTGACAGGCATTGACTATTTCAGACAATTTGTGATTAAATTCTTCGAAGGTATCATCCTCAAGCATTCGAAGGTTTTCCCAGTCAAACATGAGGTTTTGAAGTCTAGCTTCTTTCTCTGCTGTATTCCCTTCGAATACGTTCCTTAATCTGTTCCAAGCCTCGAAAGAGGTCTCACATGTAGCTATGTGATGGAAGAGATCAGGTGTAACTGCATGAATGATAGCATTAAGCCCATCATAGTTTTGCTTAGCGGCGAGTGTTTCCACATCATCATAAACCGCTATGTCTTTAGGAACAGTTTTACCGTCAACTTCAACAGTCGGTGGTATATATTCCTTAACGACATAAACCCAAGTTTTGAAGTCTCGGGCTTGCAAAAACGAAGTCATTGCAGTCTTCCACCATAGGTAATTTGTGCCATCGAACTTTGGTGGTACGTTACAAGCTCTTACGCTTTGATCCATGACTCACAAGCCTAGATAAACACAGACAGTTACGTCTTTAATGTGTTCACCTGCTCTGATACCAACTGAAAAAGGAGGGGTGCCGAAATACTACCAACTTTTAGTTTTGGCTCGTGAGTCTTATGGTTTAAGTCTGGACGATCTCAAAAATCAATATCCAAACTTATAACTGGAGTTGTTAGACCTCGACAAAGATTACTTTGGAGTCAACTCGACAGTTATGCAATAACGTACTACTTGGTGCTTTAATTATAAATCAGAGTTATAATGCGGAAAGTAAAAGCACACAAGACACCAGAGATTTTTTTAACGAGGAAACTGCCTTGCAGAAAAACCTCGGGACCTCGTCCAGTTTGAACACCGCCCAGTACAAACTTACTACAAACACTAGCCTACTATAAGACTTCGGTCTGGGATGTAGCAGAGACCAACTCAAGCCCTCCAAGCGAATTGGCTACTGTCGCCTTTCTTACGTCTCTAGATCCCCCACAGATCGTCACGCACTTGATTCCCCCAGCTGACGTCCTTTACAGGCCTAGGAGTTGCTTTGACCGCTGTCAAAGGCTTGTGTCAGCAATACTGGCTTTTCAACCAAACTGTTGACGTATGGTGTAACTGTCCTCTATCAGTTTACCATACATAAGATGACTTCCTTCGGATTGTTAAATCCAGGTCATACGGAAATCTACTTCTTGAACCGGGGCTGACACGCAAACCAAGTAAGCAATGCCCAATTCGAATCTACCTCAGTTATACACGAAGAACCACTTAAGGAACTTGTATAACTGGATCCAACTAGGTCTTACAACACCGAGTGCAGCCGTGCGTTGCTACCTTTCCAACCTTGTTGAGTAACGTATCAGTTCTTGAATAGTCGTATATCAGAAGAGCCGTACTTTAGAAGACAAGAACGTGATCAGGTTACCAAGGTTACAGGTTAATCCGATTTCAACCAAAGATGGTTTCAATCTCCTACCTGTGCTTCCCAACTCTCAAGAGAAGTCTTTATAGTCGTAGGGAGTTCCCAGAGGAGCTGCAACCTATAGAGGATGACTATACCACAACAAGCATTCACCGAAGTGAAAAGAGTTTACGCTATCTTCCCTAAGGACCTTCACGTATGCTTGATGCTTGCGGTATTTGTCCGTAGACACCTCTATTTATAGCACTCAATAAGATAGGTTGCTTTGGAATAAAGCAATCAATTACTTGTCCCACAAGTTAGGGAAACCCTAAACTTGGCAACCAAGTAATAGAGATTAATCTCAATTGGAATTCTTTTTAGAGTTATCTGCCAAGTGTTTTGTTAGCTCAAAAACACTTTAAGATAGAAATCCAACAGACCAGAGATAATCTTATCTTATTGACTCATTGAGGATCGTTAGATGGAACACAAAAGATATTCTGTATAACCAAGTCCATCTAAGAGATAAAGGAGTTTTGGAATTTGACTCAGAGTGAAATTCTAGGAGAATATTCACTAAATCCGACAACCAACAAAGTGACCGACATTCCGGTTTGCGAACTGGTTCGCGAAATGTTCATCACTTCGAACTCAGAAGAATTCCGAGTTTCAGGTTTGCGAACCGTCCACCTGTCAGATTTCGTCAAATCTGGATTCCGTTGGAAGTACTGGGCTGAGCCAGAACTTAGACGTGAGAACGTCCTCAGCTGTGATCCATGGACTCTTTGCTCAAGAGTACTCCTTTAGATTCATTAATTAGCTTAGACAAGTGGACAATTCCAAATGTCAGACTTACAAGGTCTAATTCTTAGATGTATTTATGCAGTAGAGTACATATACAATGGGTATTGTGTGACCTTTGATCTCAATTATGGTCATGGGTGGATTGATTAATGAAAGAATTGTTCGTGTGGCTTAAGATTAAAGTCTAAGGTCTAAATGTGCTCGTGATGGGTCAGGTTATGTGTTGGACCTGACCAACGTATTTCAAATCCTTAAATGGTGTATGGGGTGTGTCCTGTTATATTATTTATGGTATGCTGTCCAAAAATAGGAAGCTGGATTTGATGCTTTGATTGATCGATGTATGCGGTGTGTCCGGTTACATTGTATCAAGTTTATGTCGCTAAAAACACGCGGCTTGAGTTTGTCTCTTTATAATGATGTATGAGATCAGTTCGATTACATCATTAGTGTAAAGTTGTAAGATTGATGTATGAGATTAGTTCCATTACATCATTGTTAGTATTCAAGTAGTGTATCTGTATTGACTTATGGTTCTCTTGAGTTGAATCTTGCTTAGCAGTAATCCTAGGTTGACAGACGGATAAAGTGATATTATTTAACATCTCATGCAACTATGTTTTTTTATAAGTTGTTTCCTATAAAATATGTTAACTTGGTTCTAATCTTGGGTTTGCCTTGGCCTGGAGACTTAGTGAACTTGCTTGGAGTTTAACTCCTGTTGATTAATTTTTTCAGGTGTTATTAGAGATTGAGTAAGAGACCGTTTGATTTCAGAGATATCTAGCTGATGGCGTACATCTATATTCTTCCTCATTTTCTAGTGTTTTCCGAATGTTAGTAGTGAGACAGTGAGGGTAATTGGAGATTTGGGTACCTCTTGTAATCTTTTGAGTTAGAAATTACTTCGGCAATTTATTGTTTTATCAAACCCATGTCAGCAAACTTTGTACTATTTATTAATATAATTTTTACATTCTACATTTTTAGAATATATCTCTTTATCGTAAGTAATGCCTTAAATTTTTTGCGTAAGTGCCGGCCGGGCTTATGTGAAAATGAGGGTCGTTACAGTAAGGGTGATTGGAAATCTCCAAGGCTAGAAGTGTGTTGAATACTCAAAATCTGGTTTTTGCTCGCGCTTTGAGGCTCTGGTTATTCTGAATACTCTAGTTGCTCTGTCCTGTTCTGAATGTACTGAATATTCTGCCTTGGAAGATAGAGGAAGCCTCTATTTATAGTGTTGAACTCACCTTGATCTCTCGACAGAGAAGAAGGAAGCCGTGGAAGAGTTGAGGAGTGGAGGACATGATTTGTGCTCTGTAACTGCTAGAGTCGTGTAGAACATGTCCACTCAGCACCACTTTCTCGTAACTTTCCATCATCTCTATCAGTTTCTTTCTAACTGACGTAGACCGCCAGACCAATACCCCTAAAGTTATCCCCCCGTGTGATGTTTTGATATCTCGTGTAATATGCAGATGTTACATAGTTGCATTGAGCTAAGCAGCGTTGCGTGTCTATGGCCCTATGGCCATGATTTTGGCTAAAATAGGTGTGGCGCTATGGATACTGTGCCACAACCTCGTGGTAGTAGCCTTGGTCTTTTGCCAGGGCCAAGAATTTATGGTGCCATGAATATGGCGCTGTGGTTTTTATTGTTAATACCAAAATATCGACGGCCACGGGTCACTTACCTAGGACCTGGGGCACGGTATAAAAAAAAGACGAAGTACTAAATCCATCTTTCGCGCGTTTTACCTCATCACGAGGGGTGATGGATACCGAGGGTCATGATGCGCCTAGTCTAGGTAGACCTGGACATGAAAAACGCGTGTTAAATTTGTCACCTCTCAACTCTATACCAAGACAGAAGGATAAGGAGAGGTGTCGATCACCAAGTGGATACCCAAGCGGTGATGAGTAACCGAAGGGATAAGAACCAAAGCATCAAGGACATCGAAGAAGATGGACAACGAAGATAGATTCTGCCAAGGATGTGTCGATTCAGGAGTGGGAAACCAAGGCGGTGCAAGAAGTCCAGCTGTTGGCGGGACATCAAATGTTAGAAGGAACCAAGTGTAGTAAAAAAGAATTACCTCCATAAACTGCGATAAATACCCCACTCCACTATGAAGACAGGGGTGGAAGAAATTTAGAAAGATTAGGTGAGGAAACACTCACTATCTTTTAGTCCACCAAGAATGTTGTAATTTAGAATAGTATGAATAAGAGATATAGTTTTCCCCGAGGACGTAGGCACACGACGTGCCGAACCTCGTTACATTGATTCACCATTTATCATTCAAGCATTGGTCACTCCTTGTGATTCAATCTCTCCAAATAAAGATTCCCTGATCATTTAGCATCCAAAACGACGATGAACTCCTTAGACTTGCTATCTTATTCGTAAATACCGTCGGGAATGAGAGTTGCTGCGTGGTTATGACATAACGGTCGTTATGATGCTCAATAATGATAAACATCAGACCCCACTCTGTATCATTTCACAGTGGGTTAGTGTAATTGAATGCGCCTAACAAAGTTTTAAATACCTCTAAGTTGATAACATTCACCCTCGCGAATATGTCTAAGGTATTGCAGGACTAAGGCCACTTATCTAACTAAATCTATTGTTACTACACTTACTTTTAGTTGATGTATGATATGGGAAAGTTAGTATCAACAGTTTGGCGCTAGAAACAGGGACCAGTGTCCTTGTATAATCACGTCAACAAAGTTTTCAGCGTATTTTCCAGCTTCTATTTGGTTTTTCTTGGTATTTCAGTCCATTTCGAAAGTCACCAAGTAATCTTTGTTTTCTCGATCAGTTAAACATTTTTGGAAAACCAGATTTGTACCCTGAGGGACTCATACCACTCTTTAGTGGATAAAAGTGACCCTAAGGGGAGAAAATTTCTTAACCGGAAAAGTAACAAGGGAAAAAGGAAGTTAAATTTAGTCACCTGCAGAGTTTTTCGTTCAGTAAAGGAAGGATTTGTTTTACACGTTTTCAGCAGATTTTGTTGTAGAATCCCAAGTGGATTCCCTTTTTACTTTTCCTAAAGAACGAACAAAGTTTACCTTTTAACGCGTACGGCAGTACGAGGAAACATTTCCTCCTAAGACATCGTGAATTTCAGGAATGTAGCCGAGATATCGTAAGGCGAAGAATAGGCGCGGAAATAAAGAAACACAAAAGCAAAAGCAAAAGCGTTAAGGACAACGAGGCATCGCAGGAAGAAATCCAAGACGAACGGATGGATCAGATGAAAGCTTTAAGCCAAGAAGGAAGTCTGAAGTACGAACATATGATCTTAGAGATGAGCAAGCCACGAGAAGACCGCGAGGAACGAGAGAATGATGAGAGCTACTCTGTTCACGAAGGAGACAGCCACAAAATGGAAACCGGGAGAGAAGAAAAGGTAATACCCCAAAAGAAGCACGAAGGAATCAATAATGTTATAAGCCGAATGGAGGAAAGACGCACGGGTGACGTGCATTGCTTTAAAATTAATATGAGCAAGGCCTCGGTATTCACCTTGGAGGTAAAAATCCACGGGGATACAAACGATGAAGAGTTGATTGTGACTCAAGAAAGAAGCCAAGCCCAAATGGAGAAGGAGAAGGACGCACCACCCAACGGCTGCAAAGTCGACACGAAAATGAGGAACAAACGGACTGCGGAGAAGCGCTGGCCAGGAACAACGACGAAGAAGCGCAAAAGGGAAAAGAACGAAGCAGGCACCAACGACAAGAGAAGGACAGCCGAAACATCATACACGGTTCTCTTACTAAAGCCATCGGAGATATTACGAAAGGAAGGTAGTAGGAACGACTTTGCTTATCCCTCCACGAGGGGAAAGCAAAAGGAGGAGAGAGCATGCCACAAAGATCGCTGCGAGTATCACCAACCGCAGGGGCACGACACTGACCACTGTCAGCATCTTCGTAACACAATCGAGGGGTACATAGGCCGGGGAGAATTTGGCCAGTATGTGACTATACCGCGGAGATATTTTTTCTAAAGCATGGGCGCAAGTTATCATGAAACAGGAGACGACGGGATATACTTATCCGCACCGAAGGATGCAGAGCACGAAGAAGACCAAACTAGTTCGGCACCACTAGTCGTGACGTTGACGATCCATGAGCAGAGCACCACGAAGTTGCTCGTCGACGAAGGAAGCACGCACAATGTCCTGTTTTACGAACAATTCCTACAAATGGGACTCAGGGACGGGCATATGGGCCCGGCAATGGCGTATATCCATGATGCCTATGGAATGACGATGGCGCCAAAAGGAGAAATAACATTGCAGGTGGAGATAGGGCCTGTAAAGACCCAAACAAATTTCATTGTTATTGAGGCACCAACCCCGTACCAAGCAGTGTTGGGGGGAAGGTGGATCCACGAAATTGATGGAGAATTATCGAAATGCCGACATAAAATGAAGCGCCCGACGGCATATGGAGAAATGCAAATTTGGAGAGAAACTTTGTTTTAAAGCAGGAACGAAAAAGGAGCGTACAAGAAGTAAAAGGAGCCGACAGCACGAAGGACGACATGAATAATAAGAAGACAACGATAAGGAGATTAAGCTACAACGAAGGGAGATACCATACAGATACAAATACAGCAGCAGATCTTAAGCACACGAACTACAGCAATAGACATTTTTTAGGGGTGATTGCACCATACAAAAAAAATAGCAAGAAGCGCAACAGAACAATTGCCATAGACAAGGAGCATACCTGTCGTACACAGGTCATATCTAGGATCCTCGTACAAGGAAACGAGGCAGAAAGTAAGAATCCCGATGATAGAGATACTCACACGTCGTAAACTGCGGGAAAGCCTATTTCCCGGACTACTATCCTTGATCCCCTCTGGCCAGGGGTGGTCGACAGATAGGGCCAGTCCAAGAAAACATGGGTAAACACACTTACCTGAGGGGAGTAAAATCCTATCAATTTTGGGTAAACACACTTGCCCAGGGGTAATCGCACTTATCTCAGAGTTAAAACAATAACCTTAAGCCATGGAGAACATTTAAAAGCACCAAGAAATGGAAACAAATAAGTTATATAAAGAAGAAGAATGTCCAGGTGAGCGAGGCTATCCTCGTCACCCACACACAAGAAAAGTTCAAACAAAAGGAAACAGATCCATCTCCGTCCCATCAACAAAAATCCAAGTATCCACGGTAGTAGTCAAACAGGAAAAACAAATCAGAGACGAGGCCATCCTCGTCCCAAAAAGAAAAAGATAGATACAAGTGAACGAGGCCATCCTCGTCACCATTAGTCAGTGTAAAAAGAAGAAAAATCAAACATCAGGTACTTCAGCGCGGGGAAGATTTAATCCAAGAGTTGGGTACAAGGCATTGAAATGGTTCTCGGCAGCCACAAAGTATTATTGATAAACTCGGTGGACTCATGAGCATACTGGCGAACCCGATGCTCAGCACGGGCAGCTGCTTGTTCATTCACGCTCGCTTCAAGGGCCTTAAATTCTTCACGAAGTTGGTTAGATTCGTTCACCAAGAATGTTTCACGGGTACCGAAGGAAGCAATGGTGGCATTTCTCTCAGTGACCAAGCCTTCAGCCGTTAGAACCCTCTGGGTGAGATCACCCACCTGAGACTGCAACTTGTGAAGTTGCTCCTCCAACCCTACAAGCAGGGATAGAAAGATGTTATGAGAACTCAATAAAGGAGAAAAAAGAGAACAAGAAGACAACTATAGCACATGCCCTAAGCTACCTTCGACATGACTCTGGGATAACTCGAGATTATGCTCGGCATCAATACGTTAGGAATCAACCCGGGAGAATTCTTCAGATAATTGATCATACTTAGATTCTAAGGTGTTTATCGAAGATTGAAGGGATTCAACCTCAGTTTTCAAGGAGCGATTAGTTATATCAAGGTTATGCACCCTTTCATAGAATTCCCTAACAGCGGAAACCGAAGCACTGACAGGCCGAAAAGATGAAGAACCAGCTTCACCCACTTTTTTTTCTTCTAATTCTTTCACCTTATGATACAATGAATTCCTCTCTGCAACGTCCTTCGCCCATGTATCCCGCAAATTCTCCAAGTCTTGTCGAGCATCACCATTTCTTTTCTCTTGAAGAACAACACGTTGTTCCATTGTACTAATATCCCCTCTCAATTTCACAATAAGCTCATCTTTTAACCTCAAAGAAACCTGAAGATTATCCATTTCTGCCACCAGGTCATTAGTATGAGAACCGGAAATCTCCAGCTCGGTTTAAAGGTCGCGATTAATGGCTAAGTGCCTATCTATCCTTATCTCAACATACCAAAAGTCACGATGTAGTCTATCGCGTTCAGCACGAAGGTCTTCAGAGAAAAGAATGAGAAAGAGGAGTCGAGAACGAATATTCAATCCCCAAAAAAGTGAACCAAGAATACACATGCAGGCAAATGCAGAGAAACACACACAAAAAAAAGGGGAGCCCAAGCTTACCCGTAGATCTTTTAATTTCCTGGGCTAGTGCGGAGTCCGCCGAGGTTCGGGCTTTCTGGGCAATCTCCTTACCAGCTTGGGCGTCGCTCAAATTCTTCTTCAAATCCGCCAGCTCCTTCTCCAACTCAGTCACCCTCGAAGATGACGTATTACCCTGTTGGGAGTATTGCAACTCGTTGAACTTCTTAAAAGCGCTATCACGGTCAGAAACAATCTGAGTAGCATAAGCTTCAAGCTGAGCACACTTAGTTGGATACAACTTCAACAGCAGGGCCGCACTCTGCACATATTGAGACAACTGCGGGCAAAAAGAGAAAGTGGTAAGACACAATTTTAGGGGTACAAAGAAGAATCACGTCAACATCAACAATGAAAGGAGCTTACCGCATACAAATTCAACTCCGGGAGGGAGCTGGAGAACTGCTTTTCTATTTCCTGGGTCTTCTCCAACGTAGGTAATTGACCAACAGCAAGGGGATAAGAAGGGTCCAAAAAGTAATCCTGCATCTTTGCCACTTGAGACCCCAAGGTCTTCTCCAACTGCGATCTCTCCTCGGGACTCACCAACAATGCATTCATAGAGGAAACATGCGACGAAGGTCTCAAACAACATGCAAACAATACCTCGTCAGACTTCATCACAAGCGAGGATTTACCAGCCGAAGATACAGCCGCAGGGGCATAGGGAACTATCTTGAACAACGGAGAAACACTCACACCACCACTGAAGGGATTAACGGGGATGGCAGAGGAGGTACTGGTACTCAGCAGCGGAGAAACGCCAACTGTACACCTTGCGAGTAGAGCCCGACCAATCTAAACGAGGAAGGTCGGGTTGTGCAGAACCAAACAAGGGAGTACCTACCCCACCAGAAGACGAAGTAGGCATACCAGCCAACGGAGTATGCTGCGAAGGAATACTCATACTTCCATCAACTTTACTTTTCTTCTTCTCATTCACAGAGGTTAAGTCAATAGGCTGATCAACATTACCAGAACCAGTACCAACAGGAACATCACCAGCACCCCCAATACTGCCATTACTTTTCCGCTTCCTGGAATTAACGTCAACATCCATATCACCACCATAGGAACACTTGGATGATGCACTTTCATCATCATCATCATCACTATCATCTTCGTCTTCTTCTTCCACGACGACATTAATCTTTTTCCCCTTACCAGCACCATCGCCAAGGTCATCCTCCAACACCTCGCTGGGAGGACTACCACCAGTACTTTGATCTTCTTCTTCACCATACTTCTTCTTCAAAAAACGCTTCTTCGGCTGCAGCAATATCTACCTTTGTCAAAACTATGGCTTCGGGGGGAAAGCACAGAGAAATACAAAAATTCAAAACCAAAATCAAAGCCATACCTTCGACATCATCCTGCCCCGAGGCAGACACATCACCCTTTAGCCTTCCTCTTTCTAGACTTAGTAGCAGATTCCTTGTTAAACATCCAAGCAATGAAGTCGCGATACTGCGGAGGAAGCTCAGACAAAGACCTCGGCACTCTATTCCCCGAAGCATCAATCTTAAAACCAGCAAACCAAGGGCCAACAACTTTCAGGGGAGTTCGCATCCACCTTCGGTCATGATCAAGACGAAATCTTTCCTCCATCGGGAAGGAATCTTTAGTACCAGGAATCTTGGTACGATTAATATCATCACATTCCGGCAGCAACGAAGGGGTTCCCGAAGTTCTAAGACTGCGAGGGCCAACCCACCACGACAAATAATTTGTGGCTTATATAGCATCACCCCACTTTGCATTAAAGTTGGCAGGAGTATAATGCGAAGAATCGACATTGACAGGAGGATCAAAAGGATTATAACAGCTTATCCTCGATTTACCTTTGCTACGGAGCCAGCACTCATGAAGAATCCTAAGGAAGTTTCCACTGTATTGAAAGATTCCTCGAATAAAGCTCTTCGAGAGAACTTGGCGGTTCGACAGAACATCAAAATAAAAAGGATCGTCAGGGTTGAACAGAGGAAGAACCAACCCAGCAGCAAGTTGACCAACCGTAATGAGAAGGGTGTTCTCATCAAAGGGGAAACTGGAGACCATATGCTCGGTCAGAACGTCTATGTCTCCCCCGTAGTATTCAATCTCAAAATCGTCGAGAGGGTAGGTACTTTTGATCTCCTTGAGGGGTATGTGACGATAACTCTCTGTGGATGAAGGTTCAAGCCTTGATACTTCGTATTTGTAACGACCCGTCCCTCCACCGATACTGTCCCCACTTAGCCACTGCGGTCATCCGGCAGTGTGGGGTTTTCTACGGGCACCGTTGCGGTCATCCAACAGCAACTTCTCGGGAGGTCACCCATCCCTGGATTACTCCCGCCCGAGCACGCTTAACTGCAAAGTTTTTCCAACTGCTGAGTTAATTATGCTTGAAAAGGCCTCGGTGTTATGAAATGATAAATCATTACTTATATTCCATCGTTTGGCCAACCACCGCCGAATCAGGGTATTACAGTAGTGGGGGGTACTAGTGTCAATCACTTCAACTGAGGCTATCGGGGACGAAGTCTCTGTTGACTTAGACTTCGAAGCCTTGGATTTCTTTCTCGTCATGATTCTGAGAAGACAAAAGAAAAGATAAAGATACAAAAAAAAACAAGAACATACATAGAAGACAAAGCAATCGTCGTGCAGGGGAAGCAAAACAAATCAACAACAAGCACAAGCAATCACTACAGCAAAAGAAGATGAAGCAAACAATTAACAGTAGCAGTGATGTCGTACGAAGAAGAAAAAACAATATTATTACAGAAGAAAAGGAAAAATCAGAAGAATTACCTGAAGAAGGAAGCCAAAACTGCACCGAATAAAGGAAAACAAAAACTAGCCGCTAGAACTCGCCAGTAGAAAGGATCAGAGGTAAAAGAAGAGAAGAAACCAACAGCGACAGGGGAGAGAAAGTGAGATTTCTTATCAGAAGAAGCAGAGAGAAGAAATAAAGAAGAAGAAGTTAAAACCCATATCATCTTTCTGATACTTATAGCCTCGAGGAATGATTAGTAACTGGCGCTAGATACGAGGGGAAGTTTTATGCACGATCAAATATTGGGACCACATAATAAAGGCGTGGAAAGTGGCGGCAGAAAGCGAAGGTTTTTTTTTCCATAATTACCCTCGGTAATAACTGAAAGAAAAGGGGAAAACTGTTAATACCAAAATATCGACGGCCACGTGTCACTTACCTAGGACCTGGGGCACGGTATAAAAAAACAGACGAAGTACTAAATCCATCTTCCACGCGTTTTACCTCATCGCGAGGGGTGATGGATATCGAGGGTCATGATGCGCCTAGTCTAGGTAGGCCTGGGCATGAAGGACGCGTGTTAAAGCTGTCACCTCTCAACTCTATACCAAGACAGAAGGATAGGGAGACGTGTCGATCACCAAGTGGATACCCAAGCGGTGATGAGTAACCGAAGGGATATGAACCAACGCATCAAGGACATCGAAGATAAATTCTGCCAAGGATGTCCCGATTCAGGAGTGGGCAACCAAGGCGGTACAAGAAGTCCAGCTGTTGGCGAGGACATCAAATGTTAGAAGGAACCAAGTGTAGTAAAAACGAATTACCTCCATAAACTGCTATAAATACCCCACTCCACTATGAAGAGAGGAGTGGAAGAAATTTAGAAAGATTAGGTGAAGAAACACTCACTATCTTTTAGTCCACCAAGAATGTTGTAATTTAGAATAGTATGAATAAGAGCTATAGTTTTCCCCGATGACGTAGGCACACGACGTGCCGAACCTCGTTACATTGATTCACCAATTATCATTCAAGCATTAGTCACTCCTTGTGATTCAATCTCTCCATATAAAGATTCCCTGATCATTCAGCATCCAAAACGACGATGAATTCCTTAGACTTGTTATCTTATTCGTAAATAGCGTCGGGAATGAGAGTTGTTGCGTGGTTACGATTATAACGGTCGTTATGATGCTCACAAATGATAAACAACAGACCCCGCTCTGTATCATTTCACAGTGGGTTAGTGTAATTGAATGCGCCTAACAAAGTTTTAAATACCTCTAAGTTGATAACATTCACCCTCGTGAATATGTCTAAGGTACTGCAGCACTAAGGCCACTTATCTAACTAAATCTACTGTTACTACACTCACTTTTAGTTGATGTATGATATGGGAAAATTAGTATCAACATTTATAGCCATGACCTTGGCTTTGACCAAGGCCAGAAATGTATGGCGCCATGGTCGTGTGGCCACGGCCTTGGCTTTGGCCAACTTATGGCGCGTTAGGCCACGCCACTTCGACTATGGCATGTTTGTGCACTTGGGCTATGGCGTATTTTAGGTCATGGCATGCTTATCCATGGTATATTAGGCCATTCTGTGTTTAGATTGTGGCCTGCCTAAGTGTGTTTAGGCTATTGTATACTTCTCAGAGAGCTTTGGACAGGCCTAGAGACGCGATGTTTCTGAGGTTTTCATTGAGACTCAGGTATTGAGTCGTATTTTAAGAGGAAATCCATGAGGATGCGTCTCTGTTAACTCTCCACCATGTACCAGTGAGCAATTTAGTTCTTATGTCGAGGAATTGGAGACGATGTCGACATGAAGTAAATTGGTGGGTTTACGAGTTGGTGGGGTTATTTAGCATTGGACTATGATATTATTCTCTCCAGCGGGAGTTATAAGAGAGAACTCATAGAAAGCATATTCATCTTTGCAGACAGGTTGTGTTCTAAGCTATAGAGATGTGCCTGAGTAGGCAACCGCCTCTTGGCAAGGCATAATGAGAGAGTCATTTTACATTTTTGTCCCTCTTCCATTTTTCACCATCTACATTAAGTCCCCTGTTTAGTGTGGAACAATAATGTTTCATACTAAGCATTGGATGGTGAGAGCAATTCCAATGGCCCTAGATTTTTATTCAATACTAGCAGAGATTTACAAATGCTTAAACCTTAGTATTAATGGTTGTAAATCAAAATCAATAGTGAGCTTGTGTGCAAGAATACGAGAAAAAA
>JAJJMA010187770.1:0-19132 GCA_023529015.1 Papaver nudicaule | reverse complement strand
CAAAGCGTAAGAGCTTGTAACGTACCACCAAAGTTCGATGGCACAAACTACCTATGGTGGAAGACTGCAATGACTTCGTTTTTGCAAGCCCGAGACTTCAAAACTTGGGTTTATGTCATGAAGGAATACGTACCTCCTACTGTTGTAGTTGATGGCCTAACTGTTCCTAAAGACATAGCGGTTTATGATAAAGAGGAAACCCTCGCCGCTAAGCAAAACTATGATGGGCTTAATGCTATCATTCATGCAGTTACACCTGATCTATTCCATCACATAGCTACATGTGAAACCTCCCACGAGGCTTGGAAAAGATTAAGGAATGTGTTCGAAGGTAATGCAGCAGAGAAAGAAGCTAGACTTCAAAATCTGATGTCCGACTGGGAAAACCTTCGAATGCTTGAGGATGATACCTTTGAAGATTTTAATCACAAATTGTCTGAAATAGTCAATGCCTGTCACACTTATGGTGAAACTATTCCGGAAAGAGACATTGTGGGCAAAATTCTTAGGTCGCTACCATCTCGGTACGAATCCAAAAAGCATGCCATCCAGGAGATGCATGGCTTAGACATAACAAGAAGTGACCTTGTAGCTAAGCTAAAAATCTTCGATCATGAGCGAAAAGATACCCCCAAATCTATCGCTTTTGAGGCTGTGGGCACTCCGTGCACCTCCTCACCACAGAAATCGTCTTGGGCTGATGAGTGCAGTGAGCCTGACGATGAAGATGTGGATACTGAACTGTCTCTAATTACACAGCAGTTGAAAGATCTTCTCAGATCTAAAAGAGACAGGCAATTCAGGGGTAGAAGGTCCTTACCAGCTTTGAGACCTAATCCTGACAGGGATGAGGATGACCTAGCTGAAGTGCAATGCTTCAAGTGTCGAGGCTTTGGACACATGAAAGACGTTTGCCCTAGTAAGGATTACTTCAAAAGGGATAATGCTCTCTCCGCTCGATTTGATGATATGCCTGACCAGCATGAATTCGAATTAGATTTTGGAGAAACTGCTTTAATGGCAGGGACTTCAGATGAACGATCTAAGCATGATGATTTGAAATACATTTTAATTCATCAGCTGATCGACAAGAGCGAGAACCTTGTTCAAGAAAATTATCAGTTAAAATCTGATCTTGAAAAGGTAGAGAAAACCCTTCTCCTGAAAGATCAAGAACTTGAGAAATTAAGTAATGATCTCTCCTCAACTTTGTCCGTAAAGGATAAAGAGATTGATACCCTAAAAGATGATCTCCAAAGGCTCTCTGGTAGCTCAGATAAAGTAGCAGCAATGTTATTTGGTCAAAAAGCCTTTGGAAATACCAATGGATTGGGGTTCAATAGTAACACTTACACCAAGAACAGTACTTTCATAATGGATGGATCCAGTCCTTCATCAAATGAAACACACAATGGTGTACCTGAGAAAGCTAAATCTCAGGATGAAAAACCTTCCAAGAATTGTCAGTACTGTGGCAAATCTGGACATGTCCAAGGAAGGTGTCGGCTTCTTAAGGGAAACAGGAAAGCTGTACATAAGCTTCAAGCCGACATGGATAGAATGAACAAAGCCCTGAAGCAATTCAAGGGAGCGTTGAAAAACGTGGAAAGTTCAAGAGGAATTGACAAGGGTAAGAATAACTCTCAGCCCGGATCAGTCATTAACAACCACTCCACAATCAACACCCCATGTGAGTCTAGTACTCACACTTTAACTGCCTAATCGCAGTTAGGGAATGCATCCTCACACTAAGACTTGTGTGTGTGAGGCATGCAGTTGATACCAGGAATTCGTTTCTGGTAAGGTGGTTGTACAAGTCCTACTGTAAAACATGTTTTCAAGTTGAGATTACTCCATGAAAATTATGTTTCTGACTGGTAGAATCTGTTTAACAGATTCCTGAAGCTTTTAGTTTGCGTACCGGTTCCCGAACCGTCCGACGCAAAAATTTCTGGAAGATTCCCTTAAGTCTTCCAGATAAACTAAAACTCCCTCCTCTTGAAAAGATATATATATATCTCGTTCATGCATCCAGTAAGTCATAAAACAAGATGACTTACCCTACAAGAAGTGTTACGAGGAGTTGTGAAAGTGAAGCTGTGAAAGTTGAGCTCTGTGAAGGGATTTCAAGCAAGAGAAAGAGGACTCCTGCAGAAACCCTGGATTACCTCCACAAGTATCCAAATCCAGAGACTCAAGCTATCAACTCGAGAGAAACAATTGATGGATATACAAAATTGAGGAAGTACTTTCTGTATAAAATCGATTACGAAAGGAAGAAAGCTTTATTCCATGAAGACAAAGCCAAACGCTTCAGGAAAAGCCATACTCATTATACATCATTGTTACGTGCTCTATCTGGTCTCTCTGAAGAAGAAGCTAGGAATAGGCACATCATAGATGATTTCTTTGATGAGGTCATATCTCGAGATAGTGAAGGCAAAAGTTGAGGTCATACAACTTTTATTCGTGTCTTCATATTGATTAGTAGTTTGCCATTCATGCTTTTTAGAAGTTTTTTCAAGCATGTACTACTTTATTTCATTAATAAAAGTTCGTGTTAGATGTTATTAATGATATTTGCAATATTTGATTTGTTTACCTCAATCTTATTGCAAAACATAAGCTTTTTCCATTGCTTCGGTAGTGACGTAAAGCTATGTCTGTTTTACAAAAGTTATGCTTATTCCATTACTTCGGTAGTGATGCAAAGAAACTTTTGATTGTATGATTTTAGGGTTTTCTCAAACTCATAATCATATAACTCTCTTTCCATAATGGCCAAGGTAAAGAGGGTATCAACAAGACAAACACTGGATAACATTCAATTGTTCTTGTCCAAGTTAGTCTTTGTTAGTTGTTCTATTGAATAACACCACATGGGGGAGAGTTCTTCTTTGAACTTGCGCTTAATAACAAATCTTTTTGGGGAGCGTGGATGTGGAATATTAGGAGAAAGTGCATCTTTATTTCTCCATAAGGTGAGAACTCAGGTATCTAGTTGTTCAGATTACCTAAGTATACCATCTTTTAAGCTTGATATGCGAGTGCTTAGCTTCACCTGTTCTTATGGGTGGATGAAACCCTAGTTTCCATCTACTTTGTCATATTTTGTGACAAATAGGGGGAGAATACATATGGTTCTTACTTCTTTTTGGTTGCATTCCCATGCATAACCATAGGGGGAGAACACATCATATGCTTACTTGCTGTACTTTTCTTAAAGTATCAAGTAAGGGGGAGTAATTATAAGCTGAGATAGCTTCGTATCAAGAATGAGTAGAATCACTTTAGAAGTTCTGGTGCACCAACTTCAAAGTTTGCTCAGATTCTTACTCAGACGCACAAACAACATGTGGGATTAGCATACCAAACCCACGTAAGCCTAAGCATACCTTTATGGTTGTTTGAGCTGGATATGTTGTGACTGCTGACTACGGATTCATCAACAGGAGTTTAATGAACACATCAAGACTCAAGGGAGAAGTTGAAGAATTCAAGAAATCAAGAACTACATTTGGTTAGTACTTCATTGTATATTATTTGAATCCATATGTAAATTGTTTTTGTCACTAAAATTGACAAAGGGGGAGATTGTTAGGGCATTGTCCGGTCAAACCCACTAGCGTTGGTATGTCAAGCTAGTTGTCAGTTTTAGGTGTCAAAATACAATTCTTGATTTAGCCTACTAGAGTTTAGATTTCGGAAATGGGATATAGACAGAGTAGTAGAGACCTTGAAGACGAAGACTGTGAAGACAAAGAAGACATCAATTATTCTTCATCGACAAAAGGTTAGTAGGAGTTATGACTTTACGGATTATTCTTCTATTCTACTTTCTCTATTCTTTCGAAATATAGTCGACTACTTTAGTAGTAATGTAGCGATTGAGATCGTGTTCTTGTGTAACATGACTTTATGTCATGACCAGTGTTTGATCCCACGAATACTGTGAATCAAGAACATATGAGATAGATTCGACGCCATATGACCATTTCAATAGTTTGCTTGCAAACTGTTATGTTGGATATGGATGAATCTAAGGAGTACTCTTGAGCAAAGAGTCCATGGATCATAGCTGAGGACATTCTCATGTCTAAGTTCTGGCTCAGCCCAGTTCTTCCAGCGGATTCAGAGTTTGACCAAAATTTGACTTGGACGGTACCCGAACCGGTTTCGCGTACCTGGTCCAGAAATCTCCTGTGTCGCATTAGTACACGAACCTGTACGTGTACCTGACGCAGAGAAGTTTCTGGAAAGTCAAATTGCGTGAATATCTTCTAGATTTTCACTTTGAGTCAAATTCCAACTCCTTTATCTCTTAGATGGACTTGTGTAAAACATAAATACCTTTTGTGTTCCATCTAACGATCCTCAATGAGTCAATAAGATAAGATTATCTCTGGTCTGTTGGATTCCTATCTTGAAGTGTTTTAGAGCCAACAAAACACTTGGCAGATAAATCTAAAAAAGGAATTTCAATTGAGATTAATCTGTATTACTTGGTTGGCAAGTTTAGGGTTTCCTTAACTTGTGGGACAAGTAATGGATTGCTTAATTCCAAAGCAACCTATCTTATTGAGTGCTATAAATAGAGGTGTCTAAGGACAAATACCGCAAGCATCAAGCATACGTGAAGATCCTCAGGGAGAGTAGCGTAAACTCTTTTCACTTCGGTGAAGGCTTGTTGTGGTATAGTCATCCTCTATAGGTTGCAGCTCCTTTGGGAACTCCCTACGACTATAAAGACTTCCTTTGAGAGTTGGGAAGCACAGGTAGATCGATCCCTCAGCGGTTGATCAGAATCACCTGTAACCTTAGTAACCTATCTTAGTTCTTGTCTATTCTAAAGTCCGTCTCTTCTGCTATACGGCTATTCAAGAACTAGTTAAGTTACGTAAAGGTTGGAAAGGTAGCAACGCACGGCTGCACTCGGTGTTGTAAGACCTAGTTGGCTCCAGTTATACAAGTTCCCTAGTGGTTCTTCATCTATAACTGAGGTAGATACAGATTGGGCGTTGCAAGGTGCATGTCAGCCCTGATTTGTTAAGTAGACTTCCGTATGACCTGGATTTGACAATCCGAAGGAAGTCATCTTATTTATGGTAAACTGATAGAGGACAGTTACACCATAAGTCAACAGTTTTGGTTTAAAACCCAGTATTGCTGACAAAAGCCTTTGGCATCGGTCAAAGCAACTCCTAGGCCTGTAAAGGACGTCAGCTAGGGGAATCAAGTGCGTGACGATCTGTGGGGGATCCAGAGACGTAAGGAAGGCGACAGTAGCCAATTCGCTTGGAGGGCTTGAGTTGGTCTCTGCTACATCCCAGACCGAAGTCTTATAGTAGGCTAGAGTTTGTAGTCAGTTTGTACTGGGCGGTGTTCAAAACTGGACGAGGTCCCGAGGTTTTTCTGCAAGGCAGTTTCCTCGTTAAAAAACGTTTGGTGTCTTGTGTGCTTTTCCCTTTCCGCATTATAACTCTGATTTATAATTAAAGCACCAAGTAGTACGTTATTACCTAACTGTTGAGATTACTCCAGTTAGAGGTTTGGATATTGATTTTTGAGATCGTCCAAACTCTTTACCATAAGACTCACGAGCCAAAACGAAAAGTTGGTAGTATTTCGGTACCCCTTCTTTTTCAGTTGGTATCAGAGCAGGTTAACACACTAAAGACGTAACTGTCTGTGTTTAACTAGGCTTGTGAATTATGGCGTACATAAAAAATTGGTTTGTGTCCACTGCCAATTTGATACACCAAACAGTACAACGCCTTATTCAGAATTTGTTGGGTTCTGATAAGCTTGTAAATTTGCTCGAGGTTCATCGTAATGAAATCATGCGACAACATACACTCGAGAAATTAGAACTCATGGACCTTCTTAGTTCTGAAAAATTTCGATATGAGCCACTCCGACAACACCTCCAAGATTTTAATGCCAGTTTTGGAGTTTACATCGAAAAAATTAAAGAGCTAAGTAAGTATTCTAATGGACGAGGTCCTGAGGTTTTTCTACAGGTCGTAGTTTCCTCGTTAAAAAAATCTCTGGTGTCTTGTGTGCTTTACTTTCCGCATTATATTCTCTGATGATATAATTAAAGCAAACACAAGAAGCACGTTATTAATAACCGTCAAGTTGGTCCATAATCCATCCAGGGGATTTTCCATGATTTATCTTGTGGACCGATCACTGGTGATCCCATTCCGGTTATCAGATTTGGATATTGATTATTGAGATCGTCCATATCTTACCATAAGACTCACGAGCCCAAACGAAAAGTTGGTAGTATTTCGGTACCCCTGCTTTTTCAATTGGTATCAGAGCCGGTAAACACATTAAAATCGTAAATGTTTGTGTTTATCGCGGCTTGTGAGTTATGGATCAAAGCTTAAGTGCTTGTAACGTATTAACAGAGGCTGAAGATGATGATGCAGATTCACTGCCAAGTCTCATCATTTCAGCAAGAGAACTCCTTAGCATTGCTCCAAGAGATATTAAGTCTATCAAAGGCTTCCTCAATCTTGAAAAACAGATTGAAATATCACTTATGACCTAGAGACATATCTTAGGAAAGAAGAAGAGTCTCATAATCAACTAAACAAGGTCATAGAGGAAATTGCGTATGTTGAAGTAGATATTGATCAACTTATTAAAGGGACTGAAGCGTCTTTTTATGAAAAACGTCAAGATCAAACTACTATCAACACCTTTCTTAGTGAGGAGCCCATGAATGATATTCATGATCAAATGTGTGTTCTACACATTGATAAAACTCACAAGAAAGAAGTATCTGTAAAAAATCATATCCATACCCAAAGGATAACAGATATAAAAGCTTTGCTAAAAATCGTCCTGTTGTAATAAACTGTTCACAGTTAACTAAAGCAAAGCACAAGGGTTATAAATTCTTTCATAAATCCTTCTCAGAAAATACAACGGTATTAATTTATTTAAAGTCTGAGAAAAATACTTTCAATTTTGGAATAGAAAGAATTGAATTTGAAAAATTCCAAAATCCCTCAGTTTTAATTAAAAACTGGAAAGAGATTCTTTCTTGGGGTTATGAAAGTATTTCATGTCAAAATATTAAGCTTAGATTCTTCTAAGTCTAATAAAAAGACATCATAGGAATAATTTCTCACAACTAGCTTTTAAATGTTGAGCCTTGCTCCATTAGACTCTAGTTGATAAAATCAAAATACAAGAGAAAAATGTCCTAAAAACATCCTAGGAACTTGTCAAAAACCAAGGGAAAAGACCTTATTTGACTATTACATGTGCCAATCACACATGTAAAGCCTAGGAACCTCTTGAACCGGATCAAAACAGCTTACAAGACTGGTCTATGTCGTGTTGGATTATCCAGAACCCATGACTCGGTTCCCGAACCGCACAGACCCGAAAAAAAAAATCTGGATAAGGTCTGTCGAGTCTTCTTCTTCACCTCATTTTCTTTTTGAGGTTTTAGAGAAACTCTAATGGCGGAAATCTGCCGGTGTTGAGATCTTCAAGGTTCGTGAACTATTTTGCTCAATCTTGGTGCCAAAACGAGCGAGTTGGGAAAGCATTCAAGGGGTCACAAATCATTCTTGTTATCTCTTTGTATTTTGAGAGAAATCATCAAGTAAGTGTTTTCGCATTTTTCTTTTGAAATCATGTCTAGAAGAAGTGCTAGAAACCAAGCCTCAACCAGTTGGGCTCTTGATGTGAATGATAGTGATGATGAACCAGTATGGTCATCAGATGAAGAAACTATGTCTGAGACGGTTCACGAACCGTCCCATGATCCTGGTCTCAGTATGCTTTTCATCTGCGATGATGCCAGAACTGAATATGTAAGAAAACGTAACTTCACAATTGAAAGGAAACTAGACCCAAGAACTATTGCATCATACCCACATTTCATGGATCATTTAGCTTGGGGTTACATTCATAAAGGCATATATGTTGACAAATTTCCCTTTGTCGTACGAATGTTTTACGCCAACATGTATGAATGGAAAATGGATCAGTGTAGTTTCAAGACTCGAATTGGCAAATGAGTATTTGAAGTGAACATGGAACTAAATGTTGGGATACTCCAGAGCCCTGTCTTCAACTTCACACTTCCACAGATGGGAGGGGGCGTCCATCTGATCACAGGCTTGCCAAAGGGGTACTTGGTTTCAGTCCTCAGTGAAAAGATGACAAGGCTCCTATCGATGGAATTAAGCATGAGTTGAAGGTTCTTGGTATTTTAGCTGCACATAATCTTATTCCTGTCACCTTGAGCAAGGACAAGTGGAACAGAGACATGTTTGAGCTAATTTATCATCTTCACAAAGGGAATGGTCCAATTGATTTCTGTGGCACTATCATCAGACAGATGATCAAGAACTCCGAGAACAAACAAAGGAACCTCGGATTCCCTTGCTTGGTTACAGAAATCTGCAAAAGATCCAAGGTTAGCATGTTCAGACCTAAGGGAGATGGCCCAATGTTTTTTGGTTAGAAGAGTATTGAAAAGATCAAAAAATCAGGTCAGATGGTCGGACAAGATCCTCGCATAACACAACTTGAGGCTCGAGTCCACAGACTCCAAACCAAGTGCGATGGATGTGCCCTTGCAGTTGAAATTGGAGCTACCTATCTTGATCCAGACACTGTTTCAACTATGTTTCGGATCATTAACAAGCATACCATTCCAACAGACGACGAGGATATGGAGTGATTATTTCGTTCCTTTATGCCTTTGTTTAAACTTTCCTTTGTGTTGTGTGAACTATTTCCATTTGAACATCGTATGTATTAACTTTAATACTCTTTGATGTTTTGTTGCTTGAAGTTTAAATTTAACATTTGTGTTCCTGCTTTATTTATCCAAATGTTCAAGTATACAGGAAAATTCACAAGAGATTTCATGTTAAACTTTGGTTCATCCAATTATAAACATGGTCTCATAAATCTCGGGAGAGACTCACATGACAAAGGGAACATTAACGTCGGTAAAAAATCAAAAGTTAAGTTTTCTCTCACGATCAAGAAACTTTTGATTATATGATTTTTAGGGTTTCCATAAGCTCAAAAATCATATACTCTTTCCAAAAATTGGCTAAGGAAGGAGATTGTAAACAAAGACAACTGGATACATTAAATTGTTTGTCCAATTTAGGCTTTGTAGTTCTTCTTTATTGAATAACACCACATGGGGGAGAGTTCTTAATTGTGCTTGCGCTTAATAACAAATCTTTTTGGGGAGCGTGGATGTAGAATATTTTGAGAAAAGTGTATCTATATTTCTCCAAAGATGAATCAACTTCGAAATCCTCGTTCTGATTTCCTAGTTATGCCATCTTAAACTTGATATGCGAGTACATCCTTGACTTGATTATCTCTATAGGATTGAAACCCTAAGTCTCAACTAGTTTGTCATATTTTGTGACAAATAGGGGGAGAATACATATGGTTTCTTGTTCTTGATTCATAACCATACGGGGAGAACACCGTATTGCTTACTTATGTACTTTCTCGAAAGTATCAAGTAAAGGGGAGTAAATATTGGGCTTCATATCTGGCAAAAAGAGGTATAAAAATTAAGGGGGAGTTTGAGCTGGATATGTTGTGGTGCTGTCTACGAATTCATCAACAGTAGTTAAACGAACACATCAAGACTCAAAGGAAAAGTTGAAGAATTCAAGAAATCAAGATACATCTGGGTTAGATCTTTATTGTATATCTTTTGAATCCATATGTAAATTGGTTTTGTCACTAAAATTGACAAAGGGGGAGATTGTTAGGGCATTGTCCGGTCAAACCCACTAGCGTTGGTATGTCAAGCTGGTTGTCAGTTTTAGGTGTCAAAACACAATTCTTGATTTAGCCTACTAAAGTTTAGATTTCGGAATTGGGATATAGACAAAGTAGTAGATACCTTGAAGACGAAGACAGTGCATATAATGAAGACATCGAATATTCTTCATCGACAAAAGGTTATTAGGAGTTATGACTTTTATGGAAATTCTTCAATTATACTTATTCTATCTTTCGAAATAGTCGGCTACTTTAGTAGGTTATAGCGATTGAGATTTTGTATTCTTGTCTACATAACCATGAGTTATGTTAGTATTTGTTCCCACAATACTAAGGTTACAAGATGCATGAGATAGATTCGATGCCCTTTCCAGTGCAAAGGTTTGCTTGCAAATCACATGTAGGAAACAGATGAATCTAAAGGAGTACTCTAGAGCAGAGTTCAGTAGATTATAGTTGAGGGCGTAATAACACGTCTAAGTACTGGCCCAACCCAGAACTTCCAGCGGATCCAGTTAAACCCTAATTCTGAACAACGGCGGTTCACGAACCGGTTCGTGAACAGTGACTCCGGATTTCACTCCTGAGTTCCAAAACATCAATTTGTACACGTACATTTACGTGAACCACATATTCGATGAATTTGGACGGAATTCAGAAGGACGGATCCCGAACCGTCCACGTGGATATTCTTCTGGAATTTCACGCGGGTTAAACTTCCGACCCCTTTATCTCTTAGTCGGACTTGTGCTTATCAGAATATCTTCTGTGGTCCATCTAACGAATCTCAATGTGTCAATAAGATAAAGATTATCTTTGGTCTGCTGGATATCTATCTTGAAGTGTTTGTGAACTAACAAAACACTTGGCAGATAAATGTCTAAAGATTTCCAATTGAGATAAATCTAGGGTTTCTTTGTGTGCAAGATAAGTAACGAGTTCGTTTACACGGGCACTTGCTAACTTGTAAGTTAAGAAACTAGTTGCTTTATTCCTAAGCGACCTATCTTATTGAGTGCTATAAATAGAGGGTTAAAAAATGAAAACCACAAGCATCAAACATACGTGAAGTTTCTCTGTGGAATTGATCGTAAACTCTTTGCACTTCGGTGTAAGCTTGTTGTGGTATAGTCATCCTCTATTAGGTAGCAGTTCCTCTGTGGTATTTACCTAATGACTATAAAGACTTCTCTTGAGAGTTGGAAAGCACAGGTAGGCGATAACGTACCTCTGTGGTTGTTATCAGATTAACCTGTAACCTTGGTAACCTAATTACGTTCTTGTCTATTCTATGGTCCTTCTCTTCTGCAATAAGACCATTCAAGAACGGATACGTTACATACAAGGTTGAAGGAAGCAACGCACGACTGCACTCGGTGTTGTAAGAAAGTTAGCTCCAGTTGTATAAGTTTCTTAAGTGATTCTTTAGAGACAAGTTGGGCATAATTTACTCGGTTTACTTGTCAGCCCCCGCTTGTAAGTGGATTTCCGTATGACCTGGAGCAATCCAAAGGAAGTCACTTTGTGTATGTCAAACTGAAGAGGATAATTCAAACATACAATCAATAGTTAAGGTTGCAAACCCGATATTGTTGACATAAGCCTTTAACAACGGTTAAAGCAACTCCTAGGCCTGTAAGGGACGTCAGCTAGGGGAATCAAGTGCGTGACGATCTGTGGGGGATCTAGAGATCTAAGGAGTGCGACTGTAGCCAATTCGCTTGGAGGGCTTGAGTTGGTCTCTGCTACATCCCAGACCAAAGTCTTATCGTAGGCTAGTGTTTGTAGGCAGTTTGTACTGTGTGATGTTTAATCTGGACGAGGTCCTGAGGTTTTTCTACAGGTCGTAGTTTCCTCGTTAAAAAAATCTCTGGTGTCTTGTGTGCTTTACTTTCCGCATTATATTCTCTGATAATATAATTAAAGCAAACACAAGAAGCACGTTATTAATAACCGTCAAGTTGGTCCATAATCCATCCAGGGGATTTTCCATGATTTATCTTGAGGTGGACCGATCACTGGTGATCCCACTCCGGTTATCATATTTGGATATTGATTATTGAGATCGTCCATATCTTACCATAAGACTCACGAGCCCAAACGAAAAGTTGGTAGTATTTCGGTACCCCTGCTTTTTCAAAGGCCTATCAAGATTGTTGGGCCCTGTGTGTCGCACCTTTGGCACAACCTCAGGATCGGGCATGGGTATCACTATGGTTCATAGGAAAAGGTTATTATGGCGGCAAGAGACTGACGCGACTTCCCCACTCCTACATCTACATTTGGATTTGAATCTCTCAAATATTTTCTCTACATCACCCTCGCAGCCTATTACCAACAACATAGCAAACAAGACTGGATTTTCCTTGTGGAAAGTCGAAAAGGAAGGTAAGTAGACTTATCATCTTCACCTTCATTAAATTATCATCATTATAAACATCAATCAAAGGAGAGAGCCAAATCAAAGCTAAGGAGCTGGAGAAAATAAACAAGGTGATCAAGTTTGTCGGGCCAACCAATGAATAAAGCAAATTATCTAAAGCTCAGGAGTAAAAATAGTCTTTCAAATTTTCAATGTTTCTGAATCCCATTTGGGCCTTAAGTCTTGTAACATCCATTAACATTGTAACATCCATTAACATTGTAACATCCCTTTTGAATGTTAAGAATGCTTACCCATTAACATTGTTAAATGCATCATTTAAAAAAAAAAAAACTTTGATTTTACTGTAACTTGTGTTTCAAGGACAGTTACATAAACGATACAATCTCCTACATTCAAGACAGAAATGGCTGTAAGACTCCCCTATCCAATTGTTCTTTATGACATTTGCATTACAAAAAGTTGAGATATTTGCAGTCTTCTTCGTCACAAATCTACTAACTAGGATTAAAGTCGTAACTTTAAAATTAATAGAGAAAATTGAGGTTTTCCGAAATCAGAGTTGGCTTTATATCTTTGTTCTTTCTTTTTTGAGTAAAAAGGGTTGATATTATCGATAAATACAAATAGAGTTAGAGATACAGAAGAATCCCAAAAAATTGGACCCAAAGATTAATTACAAATTAATTACGATTCAGTTAACCATTATACCCTATTATATCCTCCCAATTTGTAACCAAATCTTGAAGGCTATAAACCTGAATCGTTGAAACAAAGATCCCCATTTAAAAAATAATCGTTTCACTTCATTGATGAGAGAGTCCTGATCATTATCCTTCTTCTTAGCCATGACTATTTGATTTCTTTCTGCCATAATGCCCAAATAATTGCAAAAAGAACAAGAGGCCAAATTTTCCTAGCCAGTCTTTTTCCTTGATAAGAAATCCAATACTCCATTTGTTCTTTCACTATACCTTTTGAGACCAAGAAGGATGTAAAGTAGTAGTGAAGTAATTCCAAATAGCTTTAGAAACATTGTAGTTAAGAAGAATGTGGTCGACTATCTCATAAAACTATTGCAGAAGATGCAGAAAGTGTTGTCACATGGAGTCCATATTTTCACCGGATTATATAATGTGAGTATTGCGTTATGCACCACAAATCAAGCAACAATTTGTGCTTTCCTGGGCACTTTCTTTATCCAAATGTACTTGAAGTTTGAAGTAGTGTTTTCTTTCTCCATCTTATAGTTATATCCATTTTCACTGTGTAGCCGCAACTCTTATTATTGCTGACCAAAGAATCCACACCATATTCAAGGGTTGGAGGATCGCCCAGTAAGGTAAGAAGACCATAGAATTCTCTTCTTTCCTCCTCCTCATTAGGTTGAAGCTTTACCTGAATTGTCCATCTGCCATTTTGTATGAGATCAACTACTCTAACATCTTTTTCACAAACTGCTTTATATGCCTTCTTATGGGTTAGATAAAAAGGTACTGCTCCTTTCCAGTTATCCTTCCAAAATCTAGCATTCTTCCCAGTGGCTATTTTCACTGAAGTCATTTCATGCAATATATTCTTCTTATTCTGTATTGTTATCCAGAAGCCTCTGCCAAAAGGTAATGTGTTAGGGCATTGCTCGGTCAATCTTACTGGCGTTGGTATGTCAAGATAGTTGCCAAGTTTAGATGTCAAAACACAATTTTTGATTTATCCTACTAGAGTTTAGATTTCGAAAATGGATATAGACAAAGTAGTAGAGACCTTGAAGATGAAGACAGAGATTACCAAGAAGACATCATATATTCTTCATCGACAAAAGGTTAGTAGGAGTTTTGACATTATATGGAATTTTTTCTATTCTACTTATTCTATCTTTCCATTACAATGATTTGCTTGCAAGTCACATGTAAGATAATTAAAGAACAAAAACCACAAGCATCAAGCATACGTGAAATTTCTCTGTGGAATTGATGGTAAACTCTTTGCAATTTGGTGTAAGCTTGTTGTGGTATAGTCATTCTATATTAGGTAGCAGTTCCTCGGGGGATTTACCTAACGACTATAAAGACTTCTCTTGAGAGTTGGGAAGCACAGGTAGGAGATAACGTACCTCTGTGGTTGTTATCGGATAAACCTGTAACCTTGGTAACCTGATCACGTTCTTGTCTATTCTACGGTCCTTCTCTTATGCAATAAGGCCATTCAAGAACTGATATGTAACTGTAGGGTTTTAACTGAAGCAACGTACGACTGCACACGGTGTTGTTAGTTAGCTCCGGTTATGTAAGTTTCTTAAGTGATTCTTTTCACAGCTGAGGTAGAGACAAGTTGGGCATAATTAACTTAGATTTACTCGTCAGCCCCCGTTTGTAATTAGATTTCCGTATGACCTGGAGAAATCCAAAGGAAGTCACTTTGGTATGTTAAAATGAAGAGGACAGTTCGAAAGATACAATTGGTAATAGTGGTTGCAAAGCCGAAGTTATCAAGAATCCTTTAACAACGATTAAAGCAACTCCTAAGCCTGTAAAGGACGTCAGCTAGGGAATCAAGTGTGTAGGATCTGTAAGGGATCCAGAGACGTAAGGAGTGCGACAATAGCCAATTCACTTAGAGGGTTATAGTTGGTCTCTGCTACATTCCAGACCAAAGTCTTATAGTAGGCTTGCGTTTACAGACAGTTAATACTGTGTGGTGTTCAAACTGGACGAGGTTCCGAGGTTTTTCTACTGGATTGTAGTTTCCTCGTTAAAAAAATATTTGGTGTCTTGTGTGCTTTACTTTCCGCATTATATCTCCGATTATATAATTAAAGCAAACACAAGTAGTACGTTATTATAATCTGAAGTTGATACCAAATCCTTTCGAGTGATTCACCAAGACGTGTCTTGCGTTAGGGACTGATCTCTTGTGATCCTAACTCAGGTTATCATAGATTTGGATATTGAATTTTGAGATCGTCCATATCATACCATAAGACTCACGAGCCCAAACGAAAAGTTGATCATATTTCGGTACCCCTGCTTTTTCATAATGTGTATTCATTGGACCACAAATCAACCACAACACTCTTCTCCAAATTAACCTTTAACCCACCTTTTTGTTCTTTCGCCTTAACATATCTTCCCTAGCTGTGCATTCTGCACATATTCCTCTTGCTACAATCATAATCAACACCTGTAAAATCAACCAAAGTCATTCCTAATTCTGCGGTGTTAATATGACTCAATATCGATAATGCAATTCATAAAACTTTTTTGTCCATCTGGTTCTCTGTTGAGGATTTCCAGTGCCATATCAGGGAATTCAAGGGTGTCAAGAATGCCCGAAAACTTCGAAATCTGTTCGGATTCGCATTCAAAATATAGGATGTTATCTGAAAATATAAATCAGATTCAGATATCCGATTTTTTTTAATTCCAAAACATAACTAACCAGATACGAATTCGGATACAGAGGTATCCACATCATAGTTATTCGTATTCGAAATTTATTCATTAATACGCTTATTTCACTACTTACAAAAGTGCATATTTATATGTTTTTTATTTTATTTTTCACTCGTTTTAAAATATTTAAGTAATATTTTACAGTAAATCATTTGAAAATATCTTAATTCTAATTTTTCCTTATTGTATAATATTAGTTTCTAACAAAAATACTAAATATTTGTTGTATTTTGTTCTTTTGATTTCTGATAGGATATTGTCCGAAATCCTGATAAAAATTTGAAAACGAATTCGAAGTGGAAAAGGTAACACCCATTCGGATTTCGAATCAAATTCGGATGTTATTTGGTGTTCTCGGATCCGGATACGGATAACGTGTTATTCGTTGTGTCTGCACTATTTGTTTAACTTTTTGGAAGAAAGTAGTATACCTTGCCTCCAGAATATGACATACAATCTATGGCTAGATTTTCTTTATTCTTGTGTTGAAACTATGAATTTAACCAATCATGAAAAATAGAGCAACTTTCCATTACGATATTTCATATCGGAGTTTAAATGCATCCCTGCTTTTTTTGTAAAGTTGCAATAAAGAAATACAGTAGGTGAGTAAGAAATTCTTCCCTTTTTGCCATTCGAGTAGGTTTTGTTTGATCCAGTTAAAAGGCAATATACTAGGTAACCTGTCAGCAACACCTTACCTTCTAAAATGATCATGTATGTATTCAATGAAACCTAAAACATTAACAGACAAGCCGACTTAGCTCAGTGGTAGAGCGCGTGACTTTTAATCCCGTGGTCAAGGGTTCGATCCCCTTAGTCGGCGTGTTGTATTGTTTTTCCCATTTTTTTTAAACATCAAGTGTCCAACGAGCCACAACGAAATCCCCTCGTGCATTAAAAACGCAAGCCAGACATTTGACTTATACAGCTTCAACGCTGATGCTAATTAAAACCCTTCAACTACATCATGGGTTAACGACTGAGGCTCTGACCCCTGATTGTAAAAGCATTAAAGAATGCTCAACGCCAATACGATCAGACAAATGACACTGCAAATTAAGAAAGGATTCACATCAATTTGCAAGACAAATTGATGTGATTGTGGCGATCCGTTGAGAGACTGAGAGATATAGAAAGTAGGGCAAGTGTGGGATAGCGGAGAAGGGGCTCTTAGCTTAGAAAAGTGGCAAACAAATCTTTGAGAAAAGAAAACTCAAATTATGCCTTTTGGAAATGCTTGTCCCACGAATGAATAATTATGTCCTTTTATTTCCTACGAGGATATACCAGCCTCTCATGGTCTAGTTTCTGTTGAAGGGTGATTTTGGGCCTACCCAAAAATTCATTGGCCTATTGGCATAAGACAAAATAGCGAGAAAAGTCTAGGTTACCCTCTAAAAAACGTGAGATTACCAATTTGTCCTCCACTAATCCTAATTTTAATCCAAAACATAAACTATCCTATATATACCTAATTCAAAAATACAAATCATTTTAAAAAAAATCCATCTCACTCTTCATCTTCTTCTCTTCTTCTCCTCCTCCTCTACTTCTCAAAAATCAATAAACTCTAAAATCAAATTAAAACTAGTAGCGATAATCAAAACTAGTAGCAACATTCGAATCAAAACAAATCAAAACATTAGAATCAAGAAAAATGAGTAGAAATCCACATTTTGAAGTTGAAAACTATGGACCGCAATCGAAAGAATTAATCCCCCTTAATGGAATTGAATCTCAACAAAAACAACTTGAAATGCGTCTAGGAAGGTATTTCACAGATACCCCTAGTATTTTTTGTGAATTTGATAGTTAGAAACCCCTAGAATCGATGACTTCCTCTTTGTTTTTCGAACACAGAACAAGTTTCGGCTCACAAAAGTATTCTAGATCTAGAGCCGAAACTGTTTCGGCTCAGAAAAATTTGAATTTTTCTGAGCCGAGACTGATGTTCTTCTCTGCAACTGAAGAACATCTCGGCTCAGAAAATTTCCCCTTTTGAGAGCCGAAACTTGTCTACTTTACAAAAGCATTTTCCAGTTTCGGCTCACAAGATACATTATAAACCTAGGCCGAAACATTATCCTTCACCACCTTTGCGTGTACTACACAGTCGTAGCTGTTGCTGCTCAGCAGCTTTTGCGCGTGCCTACTGCCTAGTCATACTCGGTGGTGCAGTAAGAAAACGAGTAGTGTACCTTCCTCACCTCACCACGTGTTCTTCTGTGTCCAAAACTGGGGGTTCTTTGTTTCTATCTCCTCTCTCATTTCACAGCATCCCATGTTTGTTATCAATTAATTAATTAATACCCCCACCAGTCCTTCTTCACTGTTCTACACTTCTTTTTCTTACTCTACTCTTCTCTCTATAAAAATTCAAAGTAAAGTAACAATCTTTTTTCCTCATCACAGTATCCAAGAGGAGTAAACACCAATGGCTATCTCTCTTGATACTGTACAAAAGCATTTTCCAGTTTCGGCTCACATTATACATTATAAACCTGGGCCGAAACTGTCTCGGCTCACACGAAAATTTCAACTTCTGGGCCGAAACTGTCTCGGCTCACACGAAAATTTCAACTTCTGGGCCGAAACAACAGGCCTCACTGACCATTTGTTAGACAAGTTTCGACTGGATCGAAATTTAAAACTCTGAGCCGAAACTAAAGTGAGCCGAGATGTTCTTGAGTGGTCAGTTTTCGGCTTGCTGGTTTTGGAGTTTTTTCTTGGGCGAAACTTCTTCTGGTTTCGAAAATCGAAGGAAAAATGGTGATTTTTGGTTCTATTTGTTGGATTCAACCTACATAAACAAGATTAATCATGATGGGGAAGGTATACAAGATGGAAAAACACCCAACAACCTAATATTGTCGATTTTCGTCTTGAAATCGCCAAAAACCCAAGTTTTTTCTCTTCTACTCAATACCACCATAACCCAAAACTCAAAACTAAAAACCAGATTTTTAAGTTAAGATTTAGTTTAACCTAATTATTTCCATTAATTACTATTATTAGTGCTAATCATAAGATTAAGCTCTAATCAGTCAAAGGGTAGATTAGCATTTAAAAAAATATTTTTTACTAAGGGATAGCCAAAGTGTGTCCGGGTGACCCTATTTTGGAAATGTCGGTATGCCAATGAATTTTTCTATAGGCCCAAAATCACCCTTCTTTCTATTCTCTGGCCCTTGTTTCTTTTGATAGTCTTGTATGTATTATTTTTGCGAAACTTGACTTTTCTCGAGAACTCCCTGTTCTTCCTTTCTTGTCTCCAATTTGCGGTGAGTCTCTTTCGATTTGAAGTCAAATAACAAATTTACACAACAAACTTTCTTAGACGACGTCAGATCTGGGGTTGACATCTCCCCTTGCGTCTAGACATTTTCTCTCCTTGGATCAAAAGCGTTACCATTTTTTTTTTTATAAGCAAAGGCCTTGAAAAAGGCAATCAGTCAGACTCAACAACCGGTAAAAGCCAGGTTGGAGTACTCGACCAGAACAT
>JAJJMA010187769.1:0-11735 GCA_023529015.1 Papaver nudicaule | reverse complement strand
GTAAGAAAAATAGAATATGTTTGTAGTATATAATTCCTCCCTAAATTCTTTCGAAAAAAATTCCTCCCTAAATTTGGCCCCATACGTGAGTATTTGGCCCCATGAAAAAATAATTCCGGCGGTTGTTATATAGCAAAATCGGGAAACCTCTTATACAAGATGACTGTTTTACCCTTCTCAATTAGTTGCTAATTACATGATTAGAGTCTAAACAAGATTAATTAGTCTTAACTCTCATATCAAAACAAGATTAAAAATTATCAAACATTATCAACCATGAGAATCACCCAAATTTTTTTAACCAAAATCTTGAATCTGAACAACGCACAATCGGTCTATATATATGGAAACTTAAGCCGATTATTCTTGGGTTCTCGAACAATCGGTGCATATTATTACCAAAGTAAGCCGATTGTTGTTACTCTGCCCAGAAATTTAACCAAATCAATCGGTGTATATATGCACATTTATTGGCCGATTGTTCAAAAATAATCGGTGTAAATTAGTGAACATAAAGGACGATTAGGTGTACACAGGAGATTCAAATACTTGAGCATTCTCAATCGGTGTATCTGAAGACCATCATAGGACGATTATGTGTACACAGGAGATTCAAATACTTGAGCATTCTTAATCGGTGTATCTTGAAACCATCATCTAACGATTTGAAAATATGAATCTTTCTGGAAGTCAATAATCGTTTTTGGAAAGCAATATTATAGAACGATTGTATATTCTGACAATTTTTGGAGTAAAATTGCCAGACAATCGTTCGACGTATACACCAACGTAAACCGATTAAGCCATAAAAACTGACAGAAATCTAAGTACACAACCCACATTCATTCACATAAACTAGCAACCAAAGTTAGCATCCTACACAAACATACCAAAGAAGTTTAAATTCGACACAACCAAAGTTAAAACAAGTTTTAAGTCGACATAACCAAATTCAAACAAGTGTTTTCAAACTATTATGAGTTTAACCACGACCACGACCTCTTCCACCACCGCGACCTCCACGAGCACTGGTACTAGCACCTCGAGTCTTTTTAGCTGGTGGTGCGTCTTGTGTAGCCTCACCACCACCACGACCTCTTCCACCACCACGACCTCGTTTAGGTCGTGGTTCTTGTGCATCCTCATGTGCAGCGCTTGTTGTGGCTTCATCCCCCCTTGTCTTGCGCTTTGCCCTCTCCGGTGGTGGTTGTTGAGATTTTCCAAACAAATCTCCACGTCGTTTATTCTCCAGGTTCAACAATTGGTCTACAGCTTTCTTCAAGATCCTCTCACTCCTCTTATATATACCACCTTTCACAAGCTCTGTCTGGAACTCCTTGATCATTTTGCCGACTCGAGGTCTCTGTTTTCAATCATACAACATACACTAAGTACATATATATAATGATTAAAGTTAATAGGACACAAGCGAATACTTACATATACATCGACGGCTTCTTTTGGATCAGCAATCAACTTTCTATTATCAGGGCGTATGACATGAGGATGGGAAGTCCTCTTCAACCACTCCATATAATCAGAGTCGACCCAATCGTTCGGAAAGATAGGAGTATCAACGCCAACCAAATGCTCAGCTCTGTTGTCCCAATCAGTGGATGTACAAGGAGGTGTGTGCAAAATTAGAATTGAACCCTCATAGGCCTGACTTTCGTCCCTATCCAAGTCACCCAATCCGAGCGCTTCTTCGCTTGGTATGTTTTGTACACTACCACATTGACGAGCCACTCTTGTCGGATTGTAGAAAACATATCCGGTGGGGTGAAACAGAGGTCCAAAGTACATTTGTATGCGGCTACGAACAGATAGACCTTCTTCCCTCCTTGCAATATAAGGATCAAAGACAACTTTCTCGACGGGCAAGTTGTCCAATCGAGTCCTGATCTCAATCAAGGTTCGATCTTGTCCCGAGGGCTTCCCATTGTACAAGAATTTGCTCCCCAGATAGTGTTGCTCTTTCCAATCAGGGTTGGGCAGCGCCCTTTCGGCAAACTCAGGAAAGTGCAAATATATGAACGCCTACAAGTGAAGCATGGGAGTATAAGATACTAAGTATACTATACTCTTTGGATAACGAAAAATTAAGGTACATGGATTACCTGAAGTAAAGGCATACTTCCCCCAATTTGATCCTTCTTCGCCCTAGAAGCTTTTCTCATCTCATTCAACAAGAATGCAAGACAAGCAGTGCCCCATGAGATCTCATTCAACCTATCCAAGTCAGCCAAAAACTGCACATAGGTGGCATTCACCCGAGAACCAGATGCGTCGAGGAATATGACACTTCCCAAGATGTAGAGAATGTACGCAGTGGCTGTCGCAGTGACCCGCTCGGGAGCCAACTTGCTCTCCTCATGTAGCCGCAGAGTCCCCATGAGTTGGTCCCTCAGAGATTTCAATTGGAATGTCTTCGACCTTTGTTTTCCAGACCACATCTCTGTATTGGTCTTCGCCTTGTTCCAACCCAATTTGGCTTCGGTAAAAGCATAGATAAGATCCCAATGAAGGTCCTTGTCGAATCCTGAGTCGGTGGGGGCGCCGTCCACGTCCTTGAGGAAGTCCATGTCCTTGGTAAAGCCGATGCTCCTAACTGATTTGCCTTCAATACTTAGACCTGTAATCTCATGAGCATCATCCGGAGTGATGGTCATCTCGCCAAAATGGAAGTGCATAGAATCTGTCTCCGCATAATACCTTTCAACGAAGGCAGAAACAAGTGGTTTGTCATATCCAACTGTGGAAGTACTGGCAATGGCAGGATACAACCCCGAGTTCTTGACGATCTCTACCACTTGAGGGGCTTCACCGCTAGCTAACCACGCCTCCAAAGCTTTAGGATTCTCAGGGCGTTCACCTACCCTTTCCAAGGGCCACATATCCATCTTTCCCGCCTCCGATTGGTGTTTGAGAAGACGTATTGCATCCTCGTGGTCCTACAAAACGTTGATATGTTTTGTTACATGAAATGAAGTTATGTTGGATGAATAAACGAAGAAAAATAGAACTAAATGAGATACTTACGATGGTTCTGTAGACGATATTGGCCCAACTACCCACATAGCCCCATAAGACGTCCATACCATCCAAAGGTGCACCTAGCTCGTCGTCGGGAAACATCTGCTCTTCGGTTGGCATGTAACTCCTCATTTGTTTCTTAGCCTTCTTTTCTTCGGCCCCCTGTTGTCCACCCTCTTCTTGTATTGGTTGTTGTGGTTGTTGTGCTGGTTGTTCAGGTTGTTCAGCTGCCTCTTCTTGAACAGTTGGCCTTTCTTCTTGTGATTCTTCAACTGCATCAGTTGGAGCTTCTTCTTGTGGTTCTTCAACAGCTGTTGTTGTTGAATCGGAGATAGGTTGATCGACATCAAGCTGTCTAGCAGCAGTATTTTTACGACTGGCAGCACTCAAAGGTGCACCACCCTCTCGACGGGGAGGCAATCTAACTTGTGTGACGGCAGGATCTGCAACAGGATCCTGTCTCTTCTTCTTGACAACCTCTTTACCCTTAGCCTGTGGTGTGTTTGATTTCATGTTTTCCCTACAACACAAAACAAGAAAGAAATTAACAGTTACACAGACAACAATCGGCTCACATAACATCAAAGATAAACCGATTATAAACCCAAGGAAACAAAACGTTGGACATTTGTGAAAATATAAACCGATTATATATTCGTATTTATATCAATCGGCTTTATTAAGTGTTTACAAACAACGATTATGGAGTCACAGGAAAATCAAGATTTGTCTACTACATTAATCGGCTCAAAAAACCAACAACATAAAACGATTGAGAAAGGAAACAATAAACGGTGAACATGTTTATGAACATTAAACGATTAATTTCTGCCTCAAACCAGTCGGTTTATTCACATGGAAACAAACAACGATTGAGGCTAAGAAACTTTGGGAGTTTTTTAGCCTGAAATTTTTTGTCAATCGGCGTACATAAGACAATATATATAACGAATAACAACTTATATCGGCTTACGAAAAACAAAATATGAAACGATTATGGCATAATTCTTTCGTTGATTATTCTTGCGAAATTGTAACGATTGTGCCCTAGAATTCGAAAAGGCTAATTTCTAAATTTTAGAGGGAAAACTAATCGGTTTATGTTCAATTGAATATAGAACGACTGACAATAATCGTTATACGTTAACAAAAACATACAACGATTGTTCTTCGTTGCAGTTTCAGAAGATGAACAGGTTGAACAATCGTTGAATAATAACACTAACATACAACGATTCTGGGTGACAGTTGCGAACTGTCGGGTTGAAAATCATCAAATTGGAGGGCAAATTCAACCAAATTTCAAATGAAATACCTCATTCTCATCAACAGGGTTGGGCTCTTCTTCTTCTGCTTCTCTTTAAGAGCCTGCAATTCTTCTTCACTCGCTCTCTTTGTTTTCGGGTTCGACGAAGAAATTTCGTAAACTTTGTCTATATCGATTCCTGATTCTTTGAAGCTTCTAGGATTCGGTCCTTTGTTCTTCTTTCGTTCCATCGCGTTTTAAAGAATTAATCGTAATTTTTGTTTTTTGGAAATCGTCGATTAATCGACGATGTTTTGGTTTTGAAAAAAAAAATGAAAATGAAGTAGAAGAGGAAGAGGGAGAAGAGAGAATCGGTGGAAGTTTTTGTTTAAATGAATTTTTGTTTAAGATTTGGGTTTTAATTAGAGAAGTTACTGTGGGGGCATTTCAGTATTTTAGCCAATTTTTAGTTATCCCATAACCACCTCTAAAGGATAGGTATAAAATTCTATGGGGCCAAATACTCACGTATGGGGCCAAATTAACTGAGGATATAATTCAGTTACTGTTTCCACATTTCTTCAATTAGTGAGCATATGCATTTACATGAACATCGGCCTCGACTGAACCCCAGAACCTTGACTCTTTATCATATACTCCATTTGGAGTATATAGTTATGCATGATGGGTTTCTATATAGAAACACCATTAATGAGAATGCACTTCTAAGATAACAAAAGGGTTGAAAGATGCATGCTCATTATATGCTCTAGTCTAAACAAAATATGTAGGAGCAAAGTGGAAAATTGTTTTAGTAGGTTTTTAAACTCTGTATCTTTTATCATGTCAACTAAAATCCTTTATTTTCTTCATTAAATTACAAATTGCCTTTTGTGATGATGATACAATCACTTGTGCAATGAAAGAAAGGAAAGAATCATCTTGTCTGACACTTGTCATGCCATTGCCAGTAAAGAAAGAAATTTACTATCCGATCATTAAAACCAACAAATAAGTTTTGAAATTTGAATATTTAATTATCCTGGCAAATTTGGGGGCGAGCCCAAATTTAAAAGGGGCGAAGGCTAATCCAAAATAGGGTTACAATGAAGTAAAAAGGTCATCCCATATGAAATATACTTTTTTAAATACAAAACAACCCTTGATTAGTAGAGATTAATGATATGATTAGATGTTAACTAAATTTGATTAGCAAAAATTATCAGAAATTGGGCTATATACCCGTGTAACGCAAAGCCTAGGTCGTAGGGGACGGCTAAACATAGAACTTGATTTAAAAGACATTATGACACGTCATTTTCTCCCTGGCCTATTTACCCCTGTAAGTTACGGAAACAAAACCTAATTCATCGACTATCTCTCATATCTTCAATTATCTCTGCCATTAACATCATCGTTTAGAGTTCTTCAAAATCGATTTCTTCCACCACCATTTCCAAGCCACCACCAACATCATCCCCGCCACCACCAACATCATCTCCATCAAACACATCAATTTCTCCACCATCTTTTTGTCCGCCAACAAAAGTAGTTTCACCGCCAACAACAACATCGAGTTCTTCCACAACCATTACCAACACCAACACCAGCAAACGACACAAAGCAACACAACAATCTTCTCCTCTGCCATCTCCACCACCCGAATTGAAAAAATCATGATTGGGTTAAAATAATGTCATACGGTAAGAGCCCTAAACCCCCATTTGATTTCTGTTAAATTTGAATTTTAATGTAATTTAGGTACAACTTGCTTCAATTCAACTGGATTCATGAATTAGGTTTCGAATTAGGTTTTGAATTTGGTTTTAAATCAAGTTTCTAATTTAATTGTAGTTTACGTTAGGGTACAATTGTTTTGCTTTGATTTGAAATACACATGTAACCTAAGTACAATTGCTTTAATTTGATTATGTAAGTATATGGGTATAACTGGTTTGCTTTAATTTGATTATGTAAGTATGGGTATTTGAAAATGTACACTAGGTACAACTGGTTTCAATTGATTAGGTATAAGGTTATAAGTAGACTAATTTTATTTTGTAACACAAGTACAACTGGTTTTGTTAGGAAATATACACTAGGTACAAATGATTTTATTTGACTATGTATGAGTACAACTGCTTCAATTTTATGGTGGCTTTAAAGTGGTTTCATTTGATTGAAGAAGATTTATGGATGTTTGTATGCTCTAGAGGTGATTTTCAAGTCATTTCTAAGGTTATGACAATGGGAATGAGTTATAGGATTACAATGTCACATGGAATCGATTTTTAATAGTTGGATAGTGGACCTAAAGTTGCTGCAAATAGAATTTTTAGGAGTTGTTTTGCTTGTGTTTATTGAATAGCCATGTATGTCGGTGTTTTGCACTTGTGTTATAAGTAAGAAGGTTAGTGGGTTCTTGGAATGATGTAGATGGTAACTTTTGTATTAGGTTTTTGAATTGAGTTATGAATTGGTTACTTGTACACAGGGTACATAGGGTTTCTATGAATTAGCCACTTGTGTTATCAATACGAAATGAAATTCTCATTCCTCAAAAGTATTAGTTCTGACTCCACTTGTACCCATTGTACAAGTGGTTCTGTAACCAGTTGTAGCACTTGTACAAGTGGTTTCTCTAAAAAAATCTAAAATTTTGTATACCCATGGAACAAGTATTTCTGATACCAGTTGTACCCATTGTATAAGTGGTTTTATAACCATTTGTACCACTTGTACAAGTGGTTTCTCTGAAAAAAAATTCAAAAATCTTATGTCTATTATTTGCATGTTAGTTAAGAATTTATTTTTCTTGGAACAAAAGAGGATATTGTGTTTGATCACTTGAAAGGCAAATGTAGTTTGTTTTTAGTTCTTTTCTTGTAAGAAAGTAAAATTAACGAATGTAGTTTGCTTTTAGTTTGTTTTTAATTCATGGTTTGGAAACACTTTATTTGTTAAACTTGAAATTAGTCTACTATTGTTAGTTTAATTTAATTTAAAGATCATATTAATTTAATTTAAAGATCCTATAAAAGTTCATGAGAAGTTGAAAGATCCTATTAAAGTTGCAGGTGCCACACACCCATTGTGTTAATGCGACTCTGGGGTGAGATAGCAGGGACGGTAGGGAGCTTGATGTGGATTATTCGATCTCATGAGTGCTGATAGTCCAATATCACTAAGCTGGTTAAATTGGTCCTGCCAAAACAAGGTTTTTGTCTTTGCTCGATCCATTCCGGTCATTTCCGAAGTCTAGTCTTTGGTGGAAATATTTGCATGTCTGCTACAATGGACTCCTATTGTAGGATATTGTGTTTCTTATTTCTAACTAGGAAACGTGGTTAACGAATTGCACGTGCAGTCGACCTTTGTGGATTTGCAATGGTGAAGCATCTAGCTTACATTCCATCAGGTTCCCAAACTGTTAAATAGTGTCTAGTACGTGTGGTTGTGGTTGTGGTTGTACATAACTCCTAGCTTTTACAGTAATGTCAAATGGCAAATCATGAAACTGCTCTTCTGAATAACTAATACACCCTTGATTTTATAAACAGAAGTCATCAAATCACACCTCTCCTCAAGACTCAAACGAGTCTGATTTCCAAGTTCAAACACATTCCCACCCTCATCCAGAATAACAAAGGCAAAATGGAGTTGACCAAACAAGTACACTGTAAACAGTATAAACATAGTATTAGTCTTGCCTAAAGAATATGCAATGGATTGAAGAATATGGTGCAGGGTACCATTGGAATCCACACAATAAGGCGTGTTGTCACATGAAGGTGATTAGCATCAAGACCACATTTGTTTGAATATGTCGGGAAGGATTATGTGTCTGTATCTTTACAGTACAGGAAGTAAGGATTAAGTACACGACGACCGAAAATGATGAAAGTGAAACGAATTCGAGGCTTCACAAAAGAGGAAATTTGAGGAACCTACGGTTGATCGTCTCTTAATATGTGAAATTGATAATTCAACTTAAACTGTGAAATTGATCGTCTCTTAAACTGTAAAGGGTATCCTAGTAACTATATAAAATTTGCTGACTGTGTTGCTGGGTCGTTTGACCTTTCATGTCTTTATAAAAAGTATATGTGTGATTGATGTCTTTTTAAACAGTGTCATATTTTTGACGTCTCATAGGTCAAGAAATTGACAAAATTGGTCCTTCAGACCAATTTTGTGCAAACATTATTAGTGTGAAGGGTTATATTATGGTTATCAAAAAAAATGAAATTAGAATTTTTTGTTTGGAGAGAGAAGAAGGAGAGGGTTTAGGGGGGGAAAACTTGGGTTTACCCAAAATGAGTGATTCAAGTCCTAAAAACGATCGTGAGTTTCTCTTAAATCGTGTTGATCAATCATGTTTCAATAATATAAAAGATGAAGCCGATATGGATATGTTGCACGATCAAACTCGATTGTACAATGAAGAACAAGACTCTCTTGGGTATGAAGATCCTCTTGATGCAAACGAGTCTCAAAAACACTCAAATGAACAACCCAAAGGTGAATACAACGAGGTATGCATCCTAAAATGTCGTGATTATATGTAAAAATCCTTAAATCTTCAAAATCGTGCTTGTTTTTAAACCAGAGTCGTCATACTCTGTGTCGAAAGCTCGACGATTTTGCCAAATCGTCGAGGAATTTTTGATCATCATGACGACTCTGTATCTGAAACACACTCATAGATGAACAATCGTCACTGTTTTTGTCCAAATCATGACGATTTAATGGCATGCAAAATTTACGTGGGGCCATTAAATGCGGCTCGTCATGGTTGTGTTTATAACTGTGACGATTTTGGGGTCTCAAATATATCCTCTCTGTCCCAAAAACCAAACTAATCGTCATGATATTTTTGAAAACCATGACGATATCCTTTTTGAAATACTTAAGTCGGCATACAACTTGAAACTACCTTGACGACTCTTGTGGTATTTCTGATGACCTCTTTCTATGTAGTTACCTTTGTTGGATGCGGACGAATTAGACAATCAACCAGAAGCCCTCAAAATGAGAACTGAAGATACCACCGACTTTTATATGACTAATGAGGTATGCCGCCATTGGTTTTTTCCGCACATGTTTCCATGTCACTTGATTTTTGTCCTTTGTTTGAAATTTATCATCTTTGTTAATGTAGACATGGGAAAGTAGAGATGAGGCGGTAGAGTAGGCTAAAACGAAAGCAAAAGAAATAATGTGCGTGGTTGTGAAGAGTAACAGTGTAGGAAAGACTTATGTTCAAATGATTTGCCAGCATGGACGCAAATTTGAAAGTCACGAGAAAAAGGGTGATGTGTACGTGCGGAAGAACACCAATCGAAAAGTGTCCAGGACTAACTCAAAGAAGGCGGAATACCCTTTTAGGATGATATTCAATAAGAAGAGAGGTAGTGACAATAGGTGGTATTTGAAGAGCATAGTATGTGGTTGGCACAACCATCCGGAACCTGATTCTCTTGTTGGATATGCTTATGTTGCAAAGTTGAGTCAAGCGGAAATTGATATAGTGAAGGAGATGAAAGGAATTGCACTGCAAAAGATTCTGAGTGTGATTAAAGAGAAGTTCAAAGGCAACCTTTCAACACTATCCCAAATTTACAACGCTAGAGCAATGTTACGAAGGGAGGAATGGGATGGAAGATTGGTTATGCAACAATCGGTTTGGTTGGCAGAGAAACACAACTATTACATTAATCAAAGGGTCGGGATGAAAGACAAGGTAACACTCATTTTCCTAGCTCATCCCAAGATGATAGAATTAGCTCTGTGCTTCCCTCAGATATTGATGATGGATTGCACTTATAAAACCAATAAGTACAATCTGCCTTTATTGAACATCGTGGGTCAGACATCAGAGAAATTGGCATTTACTGTGGCTTGGTGTTTTATGCAACACGAGACAAGGGACGACTACAAGTGGGCACTAAACGAATTGAAAAAAATCTACAAGGGTCAAACTCTGGGGGTGATAATAACGGATAGAGATATTGCATTGATGGGGGCAGTACATGATGTTTTTCCGGATGCACAAAATTTCCTTTGCACTTGGCACATCCAACAAAACATCTTAGCAAGATATATGTCACCACATATTGTTCATATCAGTAAATCGTCAGGCTAATAGGATATAACAAAACGACACAACTTTAAACCACAGTAAATCCTCATACTATAGCTGTAAACTATGACAATTTCGTATGAAACTCATACAGAGTAGGCTCAAACTGCAACATAAATCGTCAAGTTTTATAAACCCAACGTGACGATTTATGATTTTTCGTCACGGTTGTTTTTGATTCGTTGACGATTTTTGTGCAGAGTTTGAGTCTTTATCTATATTATAAGAGCGAATGATGTTTTTCAGCTTCGACGGCATCCGTATTTCGGGAGGACAAAGAGCGGCTCAGATTCGATCTATCATTTTGCTTTCTTTTATACATTGACACTCTTCTCACACTCCCGTTCTCTTTCTAGCGTTACGAATTATTTCCGGTCGTTACTCCTCTTTCTTAAATTCGTCCAAAACAAAAAGTGTTTTTCTGAATGGACGAGATCTATAATATGGGAAGAAAAAACCGTGCCCATAGATTCGGCATGCACTTAAAATCTCTCCACATTCATATGGTATTAATTATCCATAGTTTTCTCTTTCCACCTAGAAATTATATGAGTAAAAACTAACGGACCGAAAAAAAAACTAATCCAAAACTAATCTACCCACTAATGTCTCACACACCACTAACGCACTAACCCACCCCCTGCTAATCCACCATTAGCACCTAAACTAATCCCCTAATGTGTCTACCCGGACCCAATTAGTTTTGGATTAGTTTTTTTTTCGTAACTGAAATACAAATGGGATCTCCAGTTAAATCAAAAATAATCTGCAATCAAAACCTTCCAGATTCAATCTCCGAAGCCATAAACCCATACGTTACTCCAATTTTTCCATTAACCCAGAAGGCTACTATCTTCATTATCATTTATCAGACTTTCCACATACCTCTTTATAATCTCAGGTATGGAGATTCCCATCTTTAACATCTTTTTCATTGAATCGGTTCGTTTTTGTTTCTCAAACTTTGGATTTGATTTTACTTTTGTTAATCACCGGTTTCTTACTAATGATATAATTCATTTTGATTATGGTTCCCAACTAAACAACGATGTTTAGTTGTTTATCAAAATTAGAACTTCAATTTGATGCTTAGTTGTTTTTCAAAATTAGAACCTTATTATGTTGTATTTTAGTAATGTTTTCTTATTGTTTGCCAGGGCTGCAGATGGATGGGGTACATTGTATTTGAGTCTCACTGTCTCAGGTAACTCTTGGAATAGGTTGTACATATTACAATTGCGGCTATTGATTTTGATTTCTTTTAATTTTGTATATCTAAGAAGCTCCGTGCAAGTAGTTAATTTCGTTTTTATT
>JAJJMA010187768.1:0-15677 GCA_023529015.1 Papaver nudicaule | reverse complement strand
AATCAAATTTGCTAGAGTCTGTATAGTTTCGACTGAATTTTTTTTCAAAAATCTAGACGAAACAGGAAATTACAGCACAATGAAAAATTCAATTTCCTGAAATTTCGATAGTAGCGGTGGTGGTGGGATATGTGCCAGTAGTGGTGGTGGTGGCGTTGGTGCCAATAGTGGTGGCGGTGGCGGCTCTGGTGCAGTAGTGGTGGGGGTGGCGACGCTTGAACAGTTTAGGGGTAGTTTGGCAATTAAAAAAATATTTGGATAAGGGGTTTTGGAAAAAAGCTATTAGACTTCCCTACTAAATCAGCCGGCCCTAAAACAGCCAGTGAATCAAAAATCGCCTCCAAAGATTTGTAGTTGTCATTATAAATCCTTGCATTCCTCTCCATCCACAACGCCCACCAGATAGCAAAAGATAACAAGTCACAAATCTTCCTTCTTATGCTGCTGTTACTTCCCTTCTTCCTATTCCACTCCCACAAAGACTTTCTGACAGTCTCTTGAAACACCCAGTTCAGTTTGTAAGTTTTTGAGAAATACTGCCATACATCCCTAGAGGTTTCACAATGCAAAAATAAGTGACTAGTTCATGTCATAAATTTGAGTCGGTTCTAGTTCATGTCATAAATTTCAGGTAATGCTGATGCTAGGTAGACCGCTAAAAAAACAGCCCCAAAATCGTCGTTTTTTCTACGATGCTAGAATGTTGCTTGTATGCAGCCAATTTAGCCAACTATGCAAATGACCACAACCAGATCACTGACGGTTGTATAGATAATCTCCGCGATATATGATCCCGGTTTGAAGAGTGAAATATAGTATATGGAACCCGAATACTGAAGTGGTTGTATTTGCATCAGTGGTTAACAGGTAATCAACTGCCATACCCCATTGCTAGGCTGTAATTAACCTGGTACCACCAATATAATGACACACCCCTTTTCAATTACCCTGCAAATCAACGTTGGTTGTGCAACTGCTAGCTGATTATAGTATTGCTTGTTTTCATGTGATTCTTACCATTTTTGTAAATCAATCTGATGGTTAGTTCAAATTCCTTGTTAGATCAAATCAAATTCTTGCTTGCATAAAATATTTCCTTCTCTCACCAACCCATCTCGCTTTTCTTTATAAGTTTGTCTACCTCTACATGTATTTCTTCCCTTCCTCTCTCTGATCTCTCTTTCTTAAACCAATCAACAGCGTCTAGGAGATAGAAAACGAGAACAAAAAGAACGATTTAAGTAAGAAATAGGTTCTCTTTATAAGTGGTCTCGCATGTGCTCTTTGGAATCACATTGTACTTTGTATTGCTATTAACTAAACAACCCTCGGGGATAATCTATCTCACTACATCTATATAACCAGCTCTCTTTTTTCCATTCACTCTCCCTCTTCTCTTTCTCTCTGTCTCTCGCTCTCTCTCAAATCAATCAAGAGTACTAGGTTAGCCAGGTCAAGGTCTTTCTTATTGTTTGATAACTAGCAAGCATAATGGGTGAAGAAGTTAAACAGGTATAGATTTATACTTGAATCCGATCACATTTTGCTTCAGTCTGGAGAGTTTCATTTGTTTTTCGTTAGTTAGAGTTTTAATCTAAAATTGTTGCGTATAATTTCAGGAAGAAACTAAGCAAGAAGAGAAAAAAGAAGAAGAGAAACCAGTAGTAGAAGAAGAAAAGAAAGAAGAAAAACCAGCTGAAGAGGAAGAAAAGAAACCAGCAGAGGAAGAACCGCCAAAACCACCACCCATTGTTGTTTTGTATGTTGACATGCACTGTGTTGGTTGTGCTAAGAAAATAGAGAGATCAGTCATGAAATGCAGAGGTGAATTAATTACTTGATTGATCCATGAGCTCAAATCAACCACTTCAACTGGTTGTCCTTATGCACTCTCTAGCCGTACGTTATTCTCCCTCTAAACATATTTAATTAATCGTGATTAATAATCATTGCAGGAGTTGAAGCAGTAGCAATAGACATGGGAACAAATCAGATAACAGTGAAAGGAATAGTAGACCCACAAGCATTATGTGTGAGAATACAGAAGAAAACTAAAAGAAGAGCAAAGATAATATCACCATTACCTGCCAGTGAAGGAGAACCAATTCCGCAAGTTGTTACTTCGCAGGTAATTCATTACAGTCTTGAATAACAGGAAAAACAATTTGGTGAATTGAGATTATGTAACTTTATTATTATTGTTGTTTCATTTATGTGATTTGTTTTTTATCGTTTAATTTGGTGGTTGATATATGTTTTTTCAGGTTAGTGGACCTATCACTGTTGAACTAAATGTGAATATGCACTGCGAAGCTTGTGCACTTCAGCTCAAGAAAAAGATACTTAAAATGAGAGGTAAAATATTAGTGCACGTTTCATAGAAAAGAGAGAAAAGGAAACATAGGATATGTAACAGAGACATTTGAACCTGTTCAATTTATTTTTAGATCGATAAAGAATATTTGATGCCAATGAGTTTTGAATTCAAATCATTACATTATCATTTAATATGTTAATTGAATACTTGGATATATATCGTTTCTATGCGGTTTTTTTTTAATTCCATGTCGTTTCTATGTTAGTTGGATACTTGGATATATCCCAAATCATATGTACCTTATGTTATGAAAAATGAAATTGCATGACTTTTCAAAAGAAAAGTCATCAGTGGAATTTTTTTTTTACTTGCAGTTTTACGCCTATGGCTACGCTTATTAATTTGCAACATTAACAACCGTAGAGGTCCTTGTGATGGGATTTCTTGTGGTCTGCAAAGCGTGGCTGAATATCCATGCTATTTCGTATACATACTACTCCCTCCGTCCCAAAAAAATAGGCCAGTTTGACTTTTTCCTATTTTTTTTCCAAAGTTTTGGGAACTTAATTGAACTAAAAATATTTGACTTAAACTAGTTTTTTTTTTTGCTAACCCATGATACATGTCAACTATAAACCAATCATGGAAAAAAAAACTAGTTTAAGTCAAATATTTTTAGTTCAATTAAGTTCCCAAAACTTTGGAAAAAAAATAGGAAAAAGTCAAACTGGCCTATTTTTTTGGGACGGAGGGAGTATAACTTTACCTCTAATGATTTCTTTATGGTTCTGTTTCTAGGTGTCCAAACGGCAGAGACAGAATTGAGTACTGGCAAGGTAACTGTTACGGGAACAATGGACGCTGAGTGGTTGGTAGATTATGTTTACAGACGGACTAAGAAACAAGCTCGAATTGTGCCACAACCCGAACCCGAGCCTGTAAAAGAAGAGGAGAAAAAAGAAGAAGGTGGAGAAAAACCTGCAGAAGAAGCAGCAAAACCGGCCGATGAAGAAAAGAAAGAAGAGAATGCTGAAAAGAAAGAAGAAGAAAACGGAGAGAAGAAAGATGAAGAAAAGAAAGAAGATGGCGACGGTGGTACTGAACAAGGACCAGCTAAGGAAGACAAAGGTGACGAAAATAATGAGGAGCAAGTGAACAAGGAAAATGAATCTGTTGAGGTACATCATAATGAAGAAACAACGAAAAAAATGATGTATTATTATCCACCCTATTATCATCCACATCAAATAAATTATCCACCCCTGTATGTCATTGAAAGGGTCCCAGCTCCTCAACTATTTAGCGATGAGAATCCGAATGCATGTTGCATTTCATGATTCTGTCACTAAAACTGAAAACTATAAAAAGAAAAAGTTATTAAGGATGAGATTGTAAGTATATATATTACAAGTTGAGAAGTATATCCTTTTATTCTTCTGATAATTAAGATAATTTAAGTATATTGGCTGATCAAACCGAAATTGTAGGAAGAATCATATAATAAAGTTCAAATCATTCCAGTGTATTATTAGAGTTTTGTTTTTTGTGCTTTAGTATCATGTGTACAGTTTGGTGTATTTTTCTAGCAATTCTTTTATGGGTTTGTAATATTATAATGGAGGACAAATTCGCTCGAGTCTTTGACACTGGCAAATTAATTCGATATACCTATTCAATTCCTAGAGTTTGGTTATCCATCATCTTCTTCTGAAACAGTTGCCATTCGTTATGTTAAATTCTTAACCTGCGTTGTTGAACTGAATTATAATTTAGACTCCCGAGGTTTTGTCTGTTATGCGGTATGAATCGTATGAGCCGCTAGGGCTGCATTGAAAACCGACTAAAACCGAGAAACCTGCCAGGACCGAAAAAAACGAGGTCGAAACGGAGCCGAACCGAAGTCTTCGGCTAAGGTAGAGGTATCCAATTTCAACACCGGGCTATGGTCAGCTAAGGTATAGGTATTAGCCTATCCACAGGCAGAGCCGAGCCGAATACACGGAGAAGGACTAGCCATAGATTAGCATGTGGTGAAACCTCATCCTATATCTCCATCCATAACCCTAAGATTTCATATAAAAGATAGTAACTCAATCTCTAATTTATTATTCACATCTCAGTTTTCTTCTTCTCGACCGTCTTTCACTCGCTGTCTCTCACTCTCAGATTCTCAATACCATAACCACTGCCACTCACCATCACTATAATCCTCGAATAACATCTTCTTCTTCTCAGCACCACAAACAAGGAAACAACTTCTTCTTATATTTTATTATGATCTTATCTACACACAATCAAAATCTATCGTGGCTATGTATCATTCTCAGCACCACCACCAAGGAAACAATTTCTTCGTCTTCAACAACAAACAAGATTCATATGGATTAATTAATTATTTTATTTTTTTTTGCGACTTAATTTGGGGTTTTTGTAGTTGATTTTTAATTAAATTTTGTAAATTTAAGGGTTTGGATGTGTGAGTTGTATTGAGTTGAGATTTGGGTAGTATGGGGTTTGCAATATGTTTATATGTGTAGATCTGGTAGTATTGTACGTGAATTATTGAATCTGATTTGGAATTGAATTTGTTAAATTTTGAGTTTAGTTTAATGGAAAATAATTAAGTAAAACACATACATAAGGTAAAAACCAAGATAAAAACTTGTGCCTACTGAGCCGATTCGAATTGGTTTGAAACCGAACCGAAGCTGGTCAGCTAAGGTATAGATATTGAAAAATAGCACCGAGGTAAGGTTGGCCTAAAGTATAGGTTTTGGCTCAATACCAAGCCGGCCGATTGACGTGTAGCCTTATATATGACTAGTTGTTGGATGGAGCCAGGGCCGGCCCTGAGGCCATGCAGCCAATTCAAGAAATATTTTGATATGGATCACTGCGTTCATGTGGATCCAATCACAATGCAGTACATGTAGTTTGATTCTAACAAACTTAAACATCACATATTGCATTGTGATTGTATCTACATGCCCACATCAAAAATTGATCCACGTTAAAAATTTATCCAAATTACAAACCTTAGATCAGTGCTTTTAAAAGTAAAAAGATTCATAAGTTTCTCTGATTCTAAAGACATCTTCGCAATCAATGATATCAATATCAACTCAGCCAAATCAAAGAATTATTCATCTGTCGAATCTCAGTAAGATCTAGTAAACACGATGACCACATCAAGAAATTCAAATTTATGTTCGCCAGCTGATCTGGAGCTCCTTCTTTAATAACAATCAAATCAACAATTTCCTTTTGTTAGTATTGTAATAAGAGTGATAATTGAAAACACTTTTGAAAAATCAGAAGGTAAAAAACCTTTATACGATTGTGATCAAACAACCATATCTCCATCATGTATTTAGCAAATCCTTCCAGAAGAGAGATCAACCTTCAAGACGATAGTCAACAATCTAATCTTGGACCCAATCAAATTATACACCATCAAACACTAATGGAAAGCTATATAAATTTTGCAGATTATCATTTTTCGAGAATCACATTTAATTATCCATTCAAGATTACCAAAATGCATTGTTCCTTCATCGATTCATTTTCACCTGTTAGAAAATCTTCAAAGAATATTAATATTGATAGGTCAGGATATGGCGACTGCCCCTTAACAGACTCAAGGAAATTAATTTATGTATGAAACTGAGAATAAGGAATGACCCAACAATACGAAATTATATTCATTCATTCTAGAAATTAATCCATCCATTGTGTTTCATTAAAAACTAAATTATCTTGTTAAGTATCAAGGTTAGGTGTAAGTTAATATTTAGTGCAAACTATGTGTAAGTAGAGGTTTGTGGGTTTTATGGTCAACTAAGTTCTATGCTTAACTTATATTTGTTAACTTAACATTGTTCATATATTAATCCAAATGTAGGCCTTATACCCTCTTGACATATGCTTTATGTTTTTATGGTCCACCAAAAGTTGTTGATAGATCTTAATGTTTTTGAACTATCATATTATCTTTCATGTTTTAATAGCCCAAAATGATGTTTTGGTGATCTCAGTGCCTTCTATATCCAATACAAGGGAAACGTTTGGTCGAATACTTCTTTAAAACTTTTCAATTGGTTATTTCAATGATTACTGAACCATCTTATTGATCTAGGTTACTTGTAGCACCCTCAAATTGTGTATTCAAGTTAATCAAGGTTATGCAACATTTTTGGCAGAAGTTTTCCGTTTTTCAAACAATTTGATGATGTTAAAACACAATCATGTAGATCTCCTTATCAAGTTCGAGGGAAGCATCGTTCACATCTAATTGATGCAAAGACCAATTACGGACAACTGCAATTTACATGGCAAAGAATATTGTATATCACGAACGAACTAAGCACATAGAGATTGACTATTGTGGGTGCCATATTTTATATGTACCCTAAAGACCAGCGCAACACCTTAGGACTAGAAGCCACCGCAAGAAGATGTAAGGCAACTTATGCCAGTGGACCCCCCTCAGTGGAGTACCCATGTAAGCGTAGGACGAACGGTCCTGCACACCCTCCGCTCCGCAGGTAAGGTCTGAATGTAACCACCACAACTTGTAACTGGTATATCTAGCATAGTAGTACTAGATCACTGAGGGCTCTCAGTGATCTCTATAAATATAAGACCACTTCCCTTAAAGAAGAAGGGGATCCAGGAGGAGAGAGATCCAAGGTTAGAAGGTCGATTTGATTCCAATATAGCAAGGAGTTCTTTTGTCTTGTCTTGGTCATAACTTAGCTTAGTGTTCTACTGGTGTTGTTCTAGCCTTGTGCGGAACCACCAATAGTGGAGTAGTATCTTTGATACGGGTTTAGTGCGCATGAGTAGAAATAGCTCGGGGTAGTTGAGCCTAGTAAATTTCTAGCAGATACAACTATTAATTTGTTTGTGAAAAAATGTTCCCTGACATTATTTTTTCTATTTACATTTCTTCTCCTGATTAACTTGCGCCATATTCACTTGTGGCATCGCAGTTTTGTCGTCCTGCCAGCAATAGGCATTCTCTTTATTTCACCACATGAGGCTATTAATTTCAAGAACAATTTTGTAAAAGGGTCGCAAGTTTATGGTCTATGTTGTTGGTGACAAGGGTCGTAGACTGACCTTGACTATTTTATTTTTTTACCAAAATATCCTATGAAATAGTTAAATGAATACATATTCCTAACCCAATTAAGAACTTAACTGTATCATTTTTTTTCTTAGCGACATTTCGTTGAACATCTTGAGTGTTAATACTTTATATCTTCTTCACCATGTTAATTACATAAAAGTTCGTTCACCGTCAACTCGCTATTATTGCAAGGTTGTCATTGATTTATGGCTCGAGAGTCTGGTAAATCATTAGGGGATTTTGATAACAAAGCATAAAACAAATTGGTTCTGACCACATGAGTTTATCATGAACATGGTGTAACGTGAAGACGATATCCCCAATGAGAACACATGATTTTAACTTATTAGTCACTAGCCAAGGTTGAATAAACTGAAAGCAATGAACATGTTATCTATATTCATAATATCAAAAAGGGTTGAACAAAAAACATAGAAAATTTAACTCCGTCACTTTTTTTCTTAAAATTACTACAGAGAAACATTTGAAAATATGGTATTATTTCTCACATAAGTCTGTCGATGAAGAATTTTAACCAGACGATAACCTAACCCTATTTTAGGTAATTGCTTAAGAAGTGTTCAAATCAAATGAAGTTTCTGAAACTACTTTATAACTTGATATATCTTGAAGCATCCCAATGAAACTAAGAACCCTAAGAAATTAAATCCTAATAAATCAAAGAACGAGTAGAGATAGTTTAGATTTAGTATCAAAGTAATCTTTTATATCTGGTATCCATGAATCCAAAATATGAACCCTAAAAAACAAACTTACGGTGGTAGGGTTGGTGAGGTGTTTTGACATAATGAGGAATGAACAGAGGGAAGAAGATATAAAAATGACGAAATAACTCTAAGTTTTGACAAAATATAAAGATCAATTTTGTAAAACGGTCACATGTGTAGATGCTAATTAGGGTCAGGGTCGTGGAATATGCAGTTGATGCAGAAGGGTCCTAGACTGGCAGAAGGCCGTTATAAAACCGTCAACTGAATTATTATATTCAACTAAACGCCCTAACTATCAGTTGACGGAGGATGTCTGTTTGACTATTGTCAAAATAGTTATTGTTTTCCCCCCTAAATCATCACATAACTAATGTTCTCCATATCAGCGTTCATCTCAGTCCAACCCATCAAAATCGACGTTTGCAATTTGGATTAATAACAACCATCAAAATCAACTGTTTTTGTTCATGTGTTTGATACTAGACTCGGCAGTGTTGAATTTTAACCGACGAAAATATCAATGAACTCCATTTCAATCAAAATCTAACACCACTGATTTGTGAAAATCAGTATCAGTTACCTTCCACTAAACTCATATTATGTATTTCCCTCGATCCACCAATCAATTCTAAATATATACATATATTTTCAAATCCCTAATTCACTCAAGAAAATCAAGCATAACTTATGTAAGTGTTGCAATATTACCATCGTCAGCAGCACTAGTAGTAGAAAAGGAGGGGGCAAATGAAGAAGAAGACCTATTTGAACCAACTGGTTTAATTACCGCTTTCCTAACTTGGTCGTTAGAAATAAACCCAATTACAACTAGGTCATTTATTTCATTATCTGGTTATCTTGATAAAGTACTTGATAGTTTAATTGATTCTTCTTCAAGTTATTGTTATTGTTATTGATATTTTAAGATCTTATCTTCAAGTAACTGACGTTTCCTTAACTTCAGATTTAGATATACACCAGATAAATGCAGAAGTGTCATAGACTAGCGATGACGGTGGAAAAAGTAATAGTATCGTGTGGTTTTTGGGGTGGGGGTGGGTATAGATAAAAATAAATATAAGATAAAATTAAAATCCACTACTGACGTCACCTGATAATTCATCTTGTGTTGTTACAGCATGGTTAAACCCTAGTATATTACATACACATGAATGATTTATGAAGACTTCTTGGAAATAACTCATTTGTCTTTTGTTTTTGTTGAAATCAATATCACATTAAATCTCACCTCTAATCAATGTTGAAGGGTGCTTTTTAAATTGGAACTTCAATTAAAATACATCGAACAATAAAGCATAATGAAGTGGGAGTTTGAAGGTGTTAATTTTTGCCTGAAAAACACTGTACTGCAAATGGGTACTTTCGCAGGGCTCGAGATCAAAATCGAACAAGACTAGCCTAAACCAAGTCAATGGCCATTCAAGTCTTGCTTCGGTCACAGAGAGGATAGAGGTTGATCAAGGGAGGTAAACAGTGAAAGAAATTTGAGATCAGGTTGAGGATGTGTGTTTCTGGGTGTGAAAGTTCAAGACCTCCGTCGTTGATATGACTGGAAATCTCAGGGCTAAAAGTGTGTTGAAGACTCAAGTGTGTTTGTTCTGAGGTTCTGGTGTTTTCAAGTGTCCAGCCTTGGAAGATAGAGAAGGGCTCTATTTATAGTGTTGAACTCACCTTGATCTCTCGACAGAGAAAGTGGAAGTGCATGGAGGAGTGGAGGAGTGGAGAACATGAGTTCGTTCAGTAACGGCTAGAGTCGTGTAGAACATGTCCACCTAGCACCATCTTTCGTAACAGTCCATCATCTCCATCAATTTCTTTCTAACCCGTAGACCGCCAGACCAATACCCCTAAAGTTATCCCCCCGTGTGATGTTTTGATATCTCGTGTAATATGTAAATATTGCATAATTGCGTTAAGTTAAACTACAATGATGTTGTGTGGCCATATGCTTGTAGCATTGCCATGACTTTCGTGTGTGGCGCCATGACCCTTGGCCTTGTGTGGCCGACTTGAACTTGGACAAGTGTGCATGTGTGGCCGTGGCCATGGCCACGACCTTGGTAAAGTTTGTCGCGCCATGGATGTGGCGCCATGACTCTTGTAACCACGGCCTTGGCCTTTGGCCAAGGCATGTTTAGTGGCGCCATGATCATGGCGCCATGGCCTTATGGCCAAGGCATATTTAGTGGCGCCATGGCCTTATGGCCAAGCCATATTTTTGTGGCGTATCAGGCCAAGCTATTTCGATTATGGCATGTTTGTGCACTTGGGTTATGGTGTACTGTTAGACCATGGCATGCCTAGCCATGGCATATTAGGCCATTCTATGTTTAGGTTATGGCCTGCCTAAGTGTGTTTAGGTTGTTGTATACTTCTCAGAGAGCTCTGGACAGACCAAGAACTACGATGTTTCTGAGGTTTTCATTGAGACTCAGATGTTGAGCTGTACTTTAAGAGGAAATCCATGAGCATGCGTCTCTGTTAATTCTCCACCCTAGTACCAGTGAGCAATTTAGTTATGATGTCGAGGAATTCAAAGTGATGTCGGCATGAAGTAAATTGGTGGTTTTACGTGTTGGTGGGTTATTTAGCATTGCATTATGATATTATTCTCTCCACTCGGGAACTATAAGAGAGAACTCATAGGGAGCGTATTCAGCTTGCATAACAGGTTGTATTCTGAGCTATAGAAATCTGCATGAGTAGGCAATCACCTCTTGGTAAGGCATAACAGAGGGACATTTTACATTTTTATCCCTCTTCGATTTTTCACCATCTACATTAAGTCCCCTGGTTAGTGTGGAACAATAGTGTTTCGCGCTAAGCATCGGATGGTGAGAGCAGTCTTATCAGTTTTAGGTTTCTTTGTAATACCAACATTAGCATAGATTTATAAAGGGTCAAACCCTAACGTAAATGACCGTGAGGTAAAATAGAAAATAAGTTTGTGTACAAGTATGGGTGTGCTAAAAAAAGTTTTTTTTTTTTTTTTTTTTTTTGCAGGAGAGGAGAGATAAGATGGGATGGTACACAGCAGGTCATGCCATGGCGTCGTGGAGTCATGGCCATGGCGCCATGGCCGTAGCGTTTGGGCAGACGGGTATGTATGGCCGTGGCGCCATGGCCACGACCCAGTTTTTTTTTTTTTTTACCCGGCGCCTTATGGCGCCGCTTGTTTCTCAATGCCAGCCCTAGGGCTGGCGTGATTTTGATAAGTTTCCTTCTTTTTTGAAATCCTACTAGTGTTAGGACTTAGTTATGTATATATATACATATTTAGGTTAAACTTTTAGCCAAAAGAAAAGAAGGAGAAAAGGTTTTATCTTGTGAGCAGGGCGGTTCTTCCCCTTTTGTGATTGTGCTTATTAATCTTCTTCTACTCATTATGTCGTCAAATGGAGCGAATCAAAACAAGAAGGTAACCTAGTTTAGTTTTTTTTTTTTACTATGGTTATTATCATTATTTAACGCCAGCCTAGGCCGGCGTTTTTATTTATATATATATATATATTACTGTTTATATTACTGGGAATGTATGTGTATTGTAAATGTAGTTACTAGTATTCATATGAGTAACTTACTTGAAATCGTTTGTGCGTCGTGAGGAAGCATGGCAACGACGCTACTCCTGTTCTTCCCATTGTTGGAACACCATTGAAGACAAGTTCTTCGATGCTTATAAGGAGATTGGTAGAAGGATGACTCCAACTGTAAGTCAGGCTGATCCAGGGGCTCGCTTCATTCCAAAATACAACAGTAAGACCAGTTCTCCTTCGCCAGTTGTCGTTCCGGGCGACATCATCAGGTTTTCTTTACATCGAGGTACTGTTAAAGCATGGCTCGGTCAACCTCACTAAGTGTTGGTATGTCAAGCTTAGTTGTCAAATTTAGTGATCAAAACTCTACCGCTAAACAACACACATTAGGTAAAGTCATGAGTGAGTTAGCTTTAGGTTGTGGAAGATTTTGGTAGGATTTGGAATCACTACTTGAAGAGTTGAAGAAAGACTGAAGATCAAACGAAGACACCCAACTTCATCATTCAAGAGGTTAGTGAATCTAAATAACATGATTCCATTATCTTTTACACTTGTGCTACAAAAGACAAAAACATAACTCTCTTCTTGAGCTTTACGTTATGACTTGATCACTTGTGATCTGTGTGTCTTAAGATAACTCCACTTTATCGCTTGCGATATTTGTGTTAAAGTTATGACGTTCCAATATTGCTTAGAGCTTTCTTTTCTTCTCCGTCTCTAAGTAATATAAGGTTTTTCCTAAAACCTTCGAGTTGGATATAGCAGTGTGATGTTGTCCCGGTAGTACTACGAGATGTAATCCATCACAATATTGTGTCTCTACTTACATAGTCTGACTCTGTCAGATTGATTAGCAAATACTTGTATGATCTAAATGTAAGAGAGATCGTGACTCACACTTATGTTGTGTAGACTCGATATACTGCTGTTCAGAGCATCGAATGCCACGTCTTGGTTTGGCTATGAATACTGAAGTTCTGAATCATTTACTTGATTCTGTATATGAACATCTCGTATGCCATATTAAACTTCTGGATTCCGAAACCATATTCTTGTTATCTCATCTTATGGATTTTCAATGTTCGAAACCTCAATGTAGGTTTTGGTAAAACTAAACGTTGATTTCGAAACCATAATCTGGTTTTCGTATTCGTGAGTTATTGGTCCGAAACTTAAATATTGTGACCAATGAGACAACATGAGTTTGAAACTATGCTTGCTGGCTAACAGTGACTTGAGAATCAAGATTAATGAATCTTGACCATGTGTGTTCTAAAAGGTCCAAAAGACCCTGGGGTTTCCTAAAGGTTTAAGTGAACCGGGAAATATAACCTGTGCATCAAGGCTAAAAAGGTGTGATGCTGAAACGGTGCTTGACCAAATGGACTCTCAAGTTCGACACCAAACATATGTGATAAAACTCTAATATGTGTTTCTTGTTTCGAAACCTTAACAAAGGTTATGTTAAACAAAATCTAGATTTCAAAACCTTACTTTGGTTTCGCTATATGGAAACTTGATTTGGGAACCTTACTTTGGTTCTGGTCATATAATGAACTTTAGATTTCGAAACCTTAATCTGGTTTCTGCCAAACAGTATGTAGGTTTCGAAACCTAAATATGGTTATCTCAGAATGCGTATTTTCGAAGTTCAAACTTTATCATTTTGATTTGTGCTTCAACGAATTAATGAGTTTGAATTAGTTCATCTTCAATGTACAACTAAGTTGTTTGAGTCATCATCAGAAATATGGTTAGTCGCTCTAGTTAGTAGACACATGATTTCTGATCAATATTGTACGTGATTAGATCTTCGTATGATTTTACTACTTGATCAAATATTCATTTGATTATTCATTTGATGTTTTGATTTGAATTCTTGGATATCATTAATGTGATTATCTACATTGGAATCAAGAATTCAGGAGATTCAACATTTTGCTATTGCTCATTTGAATCATGCACTGTACATCCATGGTATATCTTTATGCGTGATTCAGAATGTCTCTTGAACCTACGTGTTCACTTAAGCTTAACACACAAGGCTTGTCCACGTCTGTAAGGATACGTTTATGCGGAACGTTGAACCACGTTGGACCAGATCCCACTTCCACCTAGGATCGTTCTGGCCCGTCCAGCAAAGCCTAGGAAGTGATGTCGACATTATTAAAGTTGATGACGACATTTGGAAGTAATAATACATTAAGGAGATTTTCGAAACAAAAGGACACATTTCAAATTGAGCTCTTTCCCAGGGAGCATATTTGGTAAGCACCATATTTCGAATTAATGAAATATCCAAATATACCCTATGAGTATTATGTGCTTTGTTTACTATTAGCCAAACATTTATTGAAAATATATTTTCATTTATGAATTATATTTTTCTTTAATGTAAAATGCTATAGTATTAGATCTCATTAAATGCTGTGAGACTAAGTGAGGAATTTCGGAACTAATATGGAATGTGCTTTAATGAATTTTCGAAATTAAGTTAGCCTCATTTCAAAGCTAAGCCTTAGTCAAAAAATAGGAGTGGTATCTCTCCTGAAAGCTTTATCCCTCTTCCAATCTCTTCTTCGGAATTGGTAGCTTGTGTCTGCCGCTTTTCTTTTCAGTTACCTTTGAGCTTTTGCTCTCGGTCTAGAATTACGTGAAAGTCTTCTTTAGGGATCGAGAACCCTAGAAGTACCTCTGCGGGAAACTAGTTTATGTTTAACTAGTCTTCTTTGTATTATACTTGTGTTCTATTCTATCACGTCTATCAAACTTGCGATCTTGTTTATTCTATGGGCCTTCTCTTCTGCGATAAGGCCACTCAAGATCGTTGTGATTATAACATACTCTTTATCTATTAACCTGGATTTGTCAGCAAGCCGCTTTCGGTTTGTGTGCCTAAACTATAGATATTGAGTGAAATCAAGATTGTTGTTATTAGATTTGTTCTTTGCAGGTACACCGTTCTTCAAGGTCATATCATATCGTACTTGCTACAGCTATCTGCTTGATTCCAACAGGGACGACAAGGTTTCTCTTTCGGGAGTTTAGGTTTTGAAACCTTGATCGATATCTCGAGGTGTTTATTGCCTAAGTAAACTCAATATCCTCGCTCTTGGTGTAAAAGAACTTCGGTGAAATATCTGTTAGTTACCAAGGATATCATCTAGCGATTTGACCTGCCGCTATTTGGTTGTTTTCCATAAGGTTGTAATCGTCAGATTGGAGGTCGGGTAGGGATAGTCCTCGCGACGAGCTGTGAGGCAACTCTTGCGTAAGACAGTAAAGGACGTTTGTTTGCGTAAGGGAGTACATGTGCGTGACCACCTTGTTGTGGTTGGAGGCGTAGGAATACTGAGGGAGAATCTTTGTGACTAATAGTCGTATTAGGGTCATATTGTCTGCACCAGCTAGTCCGAAGTCTGAGGTAGGTGTGTTGGCGGCTTAATTCTTAAGAGTATTCAAACCGGACGAGGTCTCGGGGTTTTTCTACGAGTTTGTAGTTTCCTCGTTAACAAAAATCTTGTGTGTACTTTACTTTACTTCCGCATTATATTTGATTTATCATTTATAATTAAAGTATCGTACTTGGTTGTTGACATAGCCTTTCGGATTCTTGTATTGACTCCCTTGTGTGAATCAATCAGATCTGAAGGAGATCTTTTTCTTGAGTTCTTGATTACACGAACCGTTCAAGGTTTGACTTATAGGTGGACTAAAATAAAAGATTGGTGGTGTACTCGGTACCCTTGTCTTTTCAGGTACATATATATGGCGGTTCGTCGATTGACTTTGGGGTTCCCAGGGTTCCTTTGGCTCAGTGGGTTCCTTGGTTGAATTTTATGTTGAACGATAGTAAGGCACGTGAGATCCTAGAAGCCGTCGGAATTTCGAAAAGACTGAGGATTCACGTGGATGTTGACGGGATTGTTGCCTTTGTC
>JAJJMA010187745.1:0-19096 GCA_023529015.1 Papaver nudicaule | reverse complement strand
TCTTAGGCAAAACCAAAACTCATAAAAATTGGCTCATGGGAGTACAAACTATGTTTATAAGACATGACTAATACTAACTGGAAACCCAAATAATAGATGTAGATATTACTGTTTTTCTATGGGACCTCGACAAATTGGGCAAGTGTGGGTTGAACCCTCTTGCCAATTAATCCATCCATCAATGCAGCCAGCATGAAACTTATGTTTGCATCCAGGCACCATAAATATGTTTCTCTTATTACTTTGTGCTCCAACATCTTCTTTTGATGCATCTTCTCCTCCTAGATCTTCTAAACAAATAGAGCAAAACTTTGGTAATGTCGACCCTAAATCAACTAATGCATACCCAGAAGAAGAAGCTGGAGTACTTGCACTCTGTTGAGAAGTGGAAGTTACTTGCCCTATATTATTAGAGGCACCAGCACTATCGCTGGTTTCTTCAATATTTAAGACTACTGAACGATTTCCATTATCTTGTGCAACTTCACTGTTGACTTGCTGCTGGTGCGCCTGTTTGCTACACTGTATAATAATGTGAAGGATAACAACGAAAAGAAACATCCCACCGACCAAATAGAGACCATCATCCATGCTTACTTTGTGAGATCAATCAAAAGAATAATTGGGCCGACCGAGCGAAGCGAGGGAGGACCCTATATATGGTGACTTTGTGTCAAATGAATAGTGACTTTTTGTTCAATTTAACACAAAAAGATTGGATTTCATGTTTACAAGTTTGTGAATATCCGAAAATGCCCCTCAAAAGGGACGTAGGCGTAATTTTGTCATTTCTTTTTCTATAGACTGTTTCGTAGATAAACCAAAATATAAAGGGTAAATGTGGAAAGTTAAAATATCAAAAAACCGGGTCATAAACTAAGTTGTCGAGGGTATTTTTGTCCAAACATCTCAAAATTGACCAAGAGGTTCCGAGTTCGATCCTGCCTTCTCCCAGATTTTGAAATTTGTACTCTTTTTCTTCTTCGTCCTCCTCTCTCGATTTCTTTTGTCGATTTCTTCATCATCCCGTCACTAATTTTGTCTGTCACAAAGAATGTTTAGGGGAAACAAAATTGAATTGCAATTTCAATAATTTGAGATCGAAATCAACTTAATCACCCAAATTGATCACATACATCTTCTATAAACTTAATAATATGATCTAATAATTTGTAGTCCTATGAATGATGATCTTCAATTTTGTTACAAAAATCATCAAATCTAACTAATTACAGTCGATTTATAAGCAATAACGAATCCAATACTACCTCATTCACTCTCAGTACTTATTGCATTTGATTCTTATAATCATCTTTCATTAAATATGAATCAACACATAACCAGTATCAACCCTTTTTTCTTCTTTCTTATTCAAACCTAACCCTTAAATATGAAACTCAAAATCATAATCATCTATCCCATGAGAGGGGGTCTATAGCAACAATTTTAGAAGAAAATTTAGTAACTCGTGAACAACATCCAATATCAACAACATCAACAACATAATTAAGAAGTATTAATATACCACAACAACACCCTCATCTATCTCCAATCAGGAGGATTGAAACTGTCAACAATCAGGAGGAACGAATTGGTTGAGTAAAGCTATTTTGAAAGCTACAAAATAATTATAGTAATAATAATAGCAGTATGGTGACAGAAGTTTCTTACGATTACACGAACAAGGTGTAACTGGTTCGAATCAATGGTTACAAAGATCCATAGTGATGTTGGTGTTGGTGGAGGTAGATTTTGTACTTGTTGTTTCGAGTGATTCAATGATGGCTGCTGGCGCAATTTGATGATTAAAAAGGACAATAGTGTAACAGAATTAGCTAGGTCTTCTCGATGTAAACTATGTGAGCACCAAATATCAATGACACCCTTGGAGACACGTTTGGTGAAACTATGTAATCAAACACCAGCTGTGATTTTATTAGACACACGTCAAACTTTAGCTTTTAGTAATTAACCCAGTGAACCCGGGTTGACCCAATGGTTAGACCTTATGACCCTGACTCGCTGATTTTTCCGGTTCAACATCCGGTCCGGTTTTCAGAACATTTGATTAAATTGGGACGATTGACCCGAAATATCCTTGTCTTTTTTGTGAGTTTCGGACATTTGGTTAGCATGCTTTGTCTGTTTGGCAGACCGCAGACGAGTGTGTCCTGTAAATGAAAAGGATGTCAAAGTATTTTTCTTTGGCGTACGTGTAATATGGTCCAAACTTCCAACTATTTTTCTTTTCCTTGCTGGCACCCATTTTATACGTGGGCAGACAGTAAAAGAAATAACATTTTTGAATCCACTGTCTTAAAATCGAAATGGAGAATAAAAGCATGTCAAATCTGTTAACGGAGACGCTAACAAAATGTCAATTTTTTCTTTTTTGACCATGAGTAAAATGCGAACTTTCTTATATGGATAGTAAATCCTGATAGGTCTATATTTTCGTCTGCGTCGTATCCATGTCCGAATCCATACAACCCAGCTCGGAAGGAATGAAAACTAAACTTGCCAAGAAAAAACCAGAAATTGAGTTGTGTATTCGGTTAAATTTACGCCAGAAATTGTACTATACAAAAAATTGTCAGAAAGTTGAAACATTTGTATCTGAATACAAATTTTGTTTTACAAATTTTATATTCTTTCGTCGATTTCTTCGGACGGGCGGCCCACTCCCACCGTGGTAGCGGTCATCTAGTAATAGTCTAAGACCTAAATTCTTACTTTCTGTAAACTGGTGGGAGAGATAGAATTGATATCCTTATAACTACGAGTTAAATCTTTATATATATACGGTCATGTACCTTTCCGTCTGAAACTAAAAGACTCAAGAAACGTGTAAATTAAAAAATTCATTAAGTTAAATCATAAACCTAATTATGTACATAAAACACCTTTTAAATAATTCAATCAATAAAACAAGATTTCATCATAAAAACGGTGAATCAACTCTGCAAACGTGCATTCGTTTCCATGATATGCGATAATATGGGCAATCTTTATACTGAATGTCGATAGTCGGAAGGTGGAGCTCTCTGTTGAGAATTCTGCAAGATGCTATCCGGATGAGAGTCGGTAGTTTCTCCATTGTCAAGATGACATTCTTGATTTCGTGGATCGTTTTGTCGATGAGAAATTGAATCTTGTTGTACTTTTCGGCTTGCTTTTGAGGGTGGTGGGTTCTCGAGATCATGGCTTTCCCCTCCACAACCACAACACCATTCCCCTCCACAACAACGCAAACGTGTGCACTGCCAGAATGTCATGTAGATGATCAGGCAGACCAATACCCAACAACCCAAGTAAATCAATGTATCTATGGTTGTACTTGACAACATAACTAGAAGAATTTTTTATTACTTGGACAACGGAAAGAGGTAATCGAATTCCGTGAGAAACGACAGAGGAAAGAGTGCGTGTATATATACACACACCTAATCTTTATTTGTGCACCCTCTAAACACTGGGGGTGCACATTCCGGCCCTCCCTATGGAAACCAGTTTTGGAGCATTACCTGGAAACGTGGTATGCTTATAGTCTACGACTGTATATGAAACTCTTAAAATTAAATTAAGCTATTCAATGAGAACAGCTCGACAAAGAGGACGAGTATGGATAGAATTCGATGTAATCCATTGATGAATGCAATCAACTGACATATGTTTGCATTTGCACAAATCTATCTTTACTTTTACTATTTCCTGCTCCATCATCTTTCCCTGCTTTTCTCCTCGAAAAAAGTATATAGCATTGAGGTGGTAACGCAGACCCAATCTCAGCTAATCTATACCCACAAGTTAGAGCTTTCTTGAGTTATTTAGTGTTTGGGTCGTCGATTTTGGTATAGTAGAGAGTCTGGGTCCTAAGTTTGTTCAAATTAGGATTTGGGTCGTAGACCAGTTAGTCAACCCAGTCAAGTCACGGAACCGTTAAAAATTTAACGGTGTATTTAATTAGTTAAATTTTGTTTCATCTAATAATAATAATCTAATTAGATAGATAAGAAGACAGAGGGTCTTCATCGTTCTCATCTGCTCATTGTGTCAAACCAGAAGAATTGTTTTGTTGGAGCTTAATGGTGACGATTTAGTAACAAAGTTCATTAAGCTCTGTATTCCTTCCCTCCCTCTATCTCCATATCGATCTCAATCTATATCTATATCAACCCTAGTCTATAACAGGAAGAAAGCTCACCCTTAAAATCATTGATATATCATCTATTTCTCTAATAGCTAATCCCCAAACTTAAATTACCAGGCAGCAATCAAAACATTCCAAAAGTACCGGTTCCTTTAACCCACAACTTCCTCTTTCTCTATCTCTATCTACCGATGGTTGAATTTTTTTTAATTTCAATGTCAATCTTCATTATAAATGCAATTGAAATGGGGATGAAGACGGTTGATCAACTTTTTAAAATGGGTTTGTTTTAATTTTGAATCTGAGTACAAATCTTATTGCTTAGGGGTTTTAAGTTTTATTTGTGCATTTTAATGTGCGTGGTGGTAGTATTAATGTTAATCAGTGGTGGTAAGTGTTGATGTTCTTGTGTTTAATGTTTCTGAAACCTAAGCTTGTTGGATCTTTTCTTCGATTTTTTTTTTACTCTGTATGTTTTCCATGTTATCATCTCACATTTTCACTGATAAGAAAACTATATTGGATGTCGCCTTCAACTGTGGTATTTACTATGCTCATCTCCTCGCGGATCAAGTATGTTAACATTGATTCGATGTAGAACCACAAAACCCATATTAATCATCTCAATACTTTCAAAATTGCACTGAACCTTAAGCTTGTTAAAGAAGACGAAGAACAGACGCTGGTTGGGTTAATGACGTTGTTGGTTGATTTCGTTAGTTGACTGGGTTGACTAACCGGTCTACGACCCAAATCCTAATTTGGACAAACTTAAGACCCAGACCCTCTACTATACCAAAATCGACGACCCAAACACTAAATAACTCCTTTCTTTTTCTGACAAGAAGAAGCTAACTCTGTGGTATTGGCGAAACCAACATACACATAGTTGCCACTACTAGTTTGATAAATGTATAAAATTGTACTATTTTCATTCCTTTGTGCAATTATTGGATTACTTATAAGTTGGGGCTGCTGTAATCGTTCCCGTTCTTGTTGTGAATTATCTCTAAGGCGGGGACCAATTGCAGTAATCACAGTGCAAAGAAAGCCAGAGCAGAAGAAGCAGCATAATCATATCATATATGGAATAAAAAGTAAGATCAGTAGGAAGAGAAAAAAACTGGATTGGACATGTTTACTTTGTGCGACTGATCAGAATATAAGAATTCAAAGAAGATACAAAGTGAGTGCAAAACTAGTCATATCTAGTCAAGGAAAGAAATAGACGTCATTCTATTTATAATTAGTTGAAAGTATGAAATTAGTGTACAAAAAAAAAAAATTATCAACCAGTAGTACCTAATTGACAAAGTTTGATTATTCGAGTGCTATATCAACTCTGCAAACAGGGCATGTAGTTTGCTTCGAGTGACCAGAATTCATCCATTCACAGATACAGCTAACATGAAACTTATGTTCGCACCTATTGATCATACATGGTTCATTGCTGATATTCCCAGCTCCTACGTCATCTTGATGTTGTAAATCTTCCAAGCAAATTGGGCAGACTGACAAAACGCCAGTTACTGAATCTCGATATCCAGAAGGTGGGGCTCTCTGTTGAGAGTCCCGCAAAGAAGCTAATTGCAAACTGCTGCCGCTTCTAGGTTGAGGTTCTGTAGTTGTAATATCTCCACTTGATACATCGAGATGATCATCCTTAACACCCTTGTTTACTACTATCGTCGTGATATGTTTTTGGATATCAGCAGGATTAATACGTGCTGGATTTGAACCATGGCGTCCATCGTTTCGTTGATGAGGAATTGAACGCTGTTGGCTTGTATTTGAGGGTGGTGGTGGTGGTGGTGGGTTCTCTAGATCATAGCTTTCCCCTCCACCACAGCACCACCAGCGTGTGCAGTGCCAAAAAGTGATATAGACGACCAGTATAACTGATACCCAACCACCTAAGGTCAGCAAAATATTTATTGATGTATTTGACAACATGTGGAGCAAAAGTTTTACTTATCCAAAATAGAAGAGTTGTGGAAAACAATGGGAGGGAAAATATGTGCAGATTAAATATATATAGACAAGAATTTTAATGGATGTGGTAAACTGAATCCTAATCTAACTAGGACTTCGAGTATTTTATAAGGCAACGGTAAATCCTGTTTCTTTGTGGACAACATTTTTTTTATTTTTCTTTATTTCAATCTTTGTGGACAACATGGTTACATGGTAACACTAGTATCCCACTTCCAAACAAATACCTCATCTGTGTCTATTTCAGCTCCATTTCTGTATTTTGTCTAACTGAAACAGACTAGATACATCTACAAACTGTGAAACTCTTTAATGGTTTCTCAGCTGTGTATTGTTAGCCCACTAGCCCAGTTAAAGAGATGGGCACCATAACCTTTGCTGCTTATGGGAGTGTTAGTTATAGTGCTAGATTGGCCTCCACGTCAGCTATCTAGCGCTATCTGGCACTCCTAAGTTTTATGGCAGTTACTAGTTAACAGTCTAGTGCTGAATCATAGAATGGTGGGGCACTGAATATAAAGTGTCAGCCATCAGATCTAAAATATATGTTATCAGCCATCAGATTTAATAAGAATAGTAATGCTACTTCCAACGCTAGTTTTTTCAAGAGAGAAGTAGCATTCAAGGAATAGACCACGCCTTTTCTAGCACTAACACTCCCATAAGACTTAGCCTTACGATTACTTTCGTACTCTGCTGAAGTTTTCGCATAGGTTTGTGTCACAGATCGGATAACATATATAGATAGCAGTAAGGAACAACATTTAACATAAACAAGCCTCTGTGCTGATACAACAGACAACAACAGCAAGAGGATCTTCTCTGCTTTTTTCTTTCTCTCGAAACGCTTCCCCTACCAATATGGGGAATTGTTATTAATCTCTCAACAAATACTTCCAATGACACTCCCACTAAACAAATGGATCCTTCTACAAGTTGAGACAAATTAAATGTGGGGGGTACGAGGTTGGTCATGAGTACAGTACTTGTTTCCTATTTGGCAAATTCAAGTCACTCTTCGCGGCCCTCCAAAAGCCCAAATCTACATGGAAACGAAATGTACAATATCAGCAACTTTTGTATAGTAGAAGTATATGTTTCTGCGCAAGATCTGACGAAATAGGTTGGATGTGCAAAATAGTTGCGTCAGAAGATGTATAGACTCTTTTACCTTTAGATTCCTATCCCAACCTCCTGTACACAATGCACTCCCATCGGCTGACAACCCCAAACAGGTGATCCGGCCCTCGTGTGAGTTTTGCAGAGAACCCAAGTTAAGAACGACCTAGAAAGAAGAAAAATAACAAAAACACAAACTTCCAACTGTTAACTTACACGATTCACTAGAAAGGATACGGAAGGTACGCTGAATAGAGAATGATTACAACCCTTAGGAAATATGAACTATTCAAACACTTACCTTTGCTAATAAAGTATCCCATACAAAGCAATCCCCATTGGAATATCCAGCAAACAAGAGCCGGCCTGATGATGAGAACGCAATAGAAGTCACAGTAGGAACATCATTAGCAGCAGGTTGTTGATTGTAAACTTGGAGCTGGTGTCCAGTCCTCATGTCAAATAACCTGCATGTACCGTCGTCTGAGCCAGTCCCAAATCTCTGTCCATCAGGGAAAAATTTAACAGTATTCACATCTCCATCGTGACCATGATATGTCCGTACCGCTCGACTTGCAATACGTGTGTCCCACAATCGAGCAGTTCCATCACATGAACCAGAGACGAACATCTTTGAGTTTGATCCATTGATTGAAATACTGAGAAAAAATACAGACCAAAACGCAGTCTAATCAGAAAATATGCATGCCCAACCAGATCAACCGCATAATTTAAATAAAATTGATAGTTACCATTACCCAAACATGAGAATGCATTCTGAATAAAAAGGAAACTACTGACATATTCTTTACTAAACGTACTTTAGCAAAACTCTAAATTGACGTAGCTTTCATGCTAACTCATGAGTTTGATAATTGCACCCATCTCTAATCATATTTAGTTATTTACAAAACAATTAAAATGGAGTTTTTAACTTTTATGGACCTATACTATAATCAAAGGTCCTTATAACTAAACTGCAACCCAGACAAAGCCCGAGTTGGAGAAGAATTCATTCTGTTGCCAGCAATAACGATATCCCTTCCCGCACACAAAAAAAACTAATGGATGTATAGCAAACTACTAGATCTGAAAGCAAACATCAGTACTCTCAGAAACTGGAAGATAAGCACATTGATACCAATTAAAGTATACCTCAATACATCACCAGTGTGCCCAGATGGAAATTCACCTCCAAAGACGGAAATTCTCTGACCTGTAGTAACATCCCACAAAACACATGTCTGGTCACCAGAGCTTGTTATCAAGTGTGTGTCATCATCCGGAACATACTGACATGATGATACATAACCCTTGTGTCCACTAAGTATTCTTGATACTGGAAGATTCCCATCCTTGTCGATTGGAGAATTCAGATTGAAGATAGTGCAGACACTATCAAGGCCACCACTCGCAACAGTCTGACCGCTGGACGAGAAGGCACATGCCATGACCCATGCACAGGGTAGCTTTATTGCATGTGTTTTCTGGCTTGTTAGTGCATTCCATACGATTAACCTTCCATCTTGGGATGCACTGACAATTCTGTTCTTCTCAGGTGTCCAATCCAATGAATAAACCTAGTAGAATTCTAGCAAACAACATTAGAACTCTATGCACGCTCAACAATCAGAAGTTGGCAATACATAAAAACTAGTGCGAAAGTAAATCTGCACGTTTGAGTATTAGGCAACATCTAACAAAGTAAATAGTATAAAGGGATGTAAAGAAAAATACGAAATTTATAAAAATTATTCGCATCAGTTAGTCTTTAAAAACAAATTATGATCCCTCCAGAACCGTACAAGAGATTACACCTCCTCTTGGCTCCCCCCTGGAAGTCCCTAGATCTCTTCCTCCGTTTCGAGAAAGAACACTAATGGAGTTTAACTGCCTACACTATTCTAATCAACAAAAGTGTCCAGATGAAAGTAACCCATCAAAGTGAAATTGGTAAACTACTTACTTAATATCACACAGAAATATCGCTTTCTTCAACAAGGAAGATAGGTGAAACTCCACTCTAGTGAATTGGAGAGACTTTTTCTAATAGTGTGGGCAGGCAAGTTGTTACTTGAATCTATGTTTTGTAAATCCTAAAACAACAAACACCCCTGACAAAGTAACTCATCTGACCAAAATGAAGTTTCTATTAGCACCAATTTGCAGTTTTCCCAACCATGTCAACCTAAACAATCCTATAAAGTGTCATTTCAGGTGCATATATTATGTCTCATACTGAATTTCCTTTTCTCCCCAATTGATTCAAAATTTAGGCATAACATTGCATTTGCAAAACCTATCAGTGACACAAAAATTGCTAAAATTTATGAAATTAAGACTAAAACATACCTTCCCAGTGTGCCCTTGCAATGTTCTGCAACATACAAGATCAGTAGGTCCAAAGCTAATCGCACTTCTTCCTTGTAATCTCGAATAATTAGCAACTGCGAAAACCAAAAACCCATCATAAAAAAAAAAAAAATACACCCATAGAAAAACCCAAAATTCAAAAAATTGAAGTGTAAAGATTGAAACTTTGAAGTGATAGAGTACCATCTGTATCAAGTAGAAGAAGTCTTTTCTGCTTCAATTTCTCTCTAAGTGAATTTACAGTTGTTGCAGCAGTTACATGCCGCTCTTTAAGTTCTGCAACTGACATCTCAAAACCCCTAAAACCAAACCAAAACAACACGAAACTACTCAAAGAATTTCTACAAGGTTATCATTTCAAGGGAGCCCCTTCCAATCAAAATCGACCTAAATTTCAGAAAAGAGAAGAAGAGATAAAATACAGGGTTCAAGAAATGAAGAGGGAATTGTTAAGAGGGGGGTTTAGGTTTTGAAGGAGAAGAAGAAGAGGAAGTTAATGATAATGATTAATGGTGATGATGAAGGACGCAACGGAAGTATGAAATGGTTTTTAGAGAGATGATGAGAAAGAGAAGACCTTTATGTATAAAGATCAAGTGATCTGACGGTTGACAGGGTTTGATGGACAGCAGAGAAGACTAGTTGTGGACCCACTTTCCAGACCATACTGCTGTCGTTGGACCCCACGTTATTGGGCCGCCGTCCTTTTTTATCCGGTGGTTCTGGGTTTTGTAGGAGTTCTGGTTTTTATATGAATCGGTTCCATCCTGCCATTCAGATGTGACACTGATGAGCCTTCTTCATAAACGCTGATTTAGGGACCGGTCAAAATACTAGGGAGACCGGCCAATAAAACAAAATAGAGCTATTCCAACATATTTTTTTAAATACTAAAATATCCCTACTTAATTAGAACTAATCAGATTAGTTTAACTAAACTAAGATTTGTGCTCTAATATTTCAAATCACGTATTTTGTCTTTACAAACGATAAAGAAAATCTAGTTTAACTAAATTAGATATTGTGAGTTCCAGAGCCTATTTTCGGCTCAATTTTAACCCAGAATCCAGCCGAAAATTGAAATTTCGGTTGGGTTGTGTTCTTAATCCAACCGACAATTTTCGAATTTGGGGAAAATTGGATGTACAGTAAATTTTCGTTCAGATGATAATATCAAAATCCAGACGACAATTGTAATTTCGGCTTGTTTGTTTATCTACTCCCAGATGAAACTATCTCTGTAAAACAAAAGTTTTGTGGGAACCAATTGTCGGCTGGAAATTGTTGATATCGACTGAGTTTTCGTCTGGAAGTACTGAATTAATCCAGGCGAAAACAAAGTTCAACAAAATACTAATTTTTTTAATTTCGTCTGGATATTTCATACCACACGCAACCGAAAATTAAAAATTTTCGGCTAGGTTTTTCAAAATTAAGCCTATTTTCGGCTGCATTGGCTGCGACACATTTGGTAACTTATTTTTCGTCTGGTTTGTTTGCATGCAATACAGACGACAATTGAATTTTCGTCTAGATTTTTAGGGTTTCACCCAGCCGAAAATCACTCTGAACTATCATTTTTAACCATTCAAAAGAGGAATCAAAGCATAAAAACTTAATCATAGACAAAATTAAACAACGGGAGGAGACAATGAAGAAGAAGATAAAGAGTTGAAAGAAATTGAAACTGAAATCAGTTTCTTTGTTTAGGTTTTTGTTAATGATTTAGAGGCATTTTGGTCTCATCCTTAATTTAAAAGGGTAACTTAGACTTTTCATATCATTTTGACACCCCTTATAACCCCCTCTAGGATAGGGATCCTAAATCCGGTCTCCCTAGTATTTTGACCGGTCCCTAAATCAGCGTTCTTCTTTATTTACTCATAAATACTGCACGAGGTGTGAGCACTGAGCAGAACCAGCCGGTTTGGCAACGAGTAACATAATTCATATGCTAATTTTTTCATCTTTAAGAAAAGAGTTATGTCACTGACTCACCGCCGAAGTAGCTTCTGATTTTTTTTCTTTCTTTTTTCTAACAGTCTGAATTTTCGACTTTATCTTAAGAATTATTTGTGTTGCTGAATTAGCGATTTTTGACTTAATAAAGTTTAAGATTATGAAAAGTTACGGAAGAGCACATTTTCGTTTTTTTTTTTTTTGTTAAACTTGTAGACACATATGATAGACATATCATACGACCGAGGAAATACTATTGTAATTTGTAAAATAGAAACGTGCTTCTTTTTTTTTTTTTTACCAAAACAAAGAGAGTATTTTCTCAACAAGGTCCAGATGCATATAATTGCCTACCTAAATTTGGCCCCATGAATGAGTATTTAGCCCCATAAAAATAAATTAGAATAAGTTAAAATAGGGACATTTTAACACCCACCCCTTAACCAAAAAAAAAATCGGTGGATATAATGACTAACATAAGCCGATTATGTTTTTGGTTTTTCATTCCCGAAAACGACTGATATAATCGGTTGTTAATTGGTCCATAAACGACCGATTGTTGCTGTGTTTTTCATGTCTGAAAATCGACTAGCATAATCGGTTGTTTATTGAACAATAAACGACCGATTGTTGCTGTGTTTTTCCTGTCTGAAAATCGACTAGCATAATCGGTTGTTTATTGAACAATAAACGACCGATTGTTGCTGTGCTTTTTTCAGTCTAAAAATCGACTTGCACAATCGGTTGTTTATTGGTCAATAAACGACCGATTGTTGCTGTACTTTTTCATTTCTTAAATTCTAATATAAGTAACGATTATGTTACAATCTGTAAATATTCATTTACAAAAGAACCGATTAAATTACATCCGTCCAGAATCGTCACATATACACCAATACAAGGACCGATTATGTTATCAAAGAAGATTTTAAGCAGTAGAGAATTCAATTCACATATTGCAAAAGACTTCGTAATCTCCCAATTTATACAACTCCTTAGCTGTTTGATTAATCTCCCCATCTTAACCACATAATCTTCCATATTTCTTATAACCACTCATACATTCCAACCTACCACTAATACATCACAGCACTAGAAAATTGGATGAAGAATGTAAGAAAAATTGAAATTTAATCCTCACTGCATCAACCATTACACCATATATAGCTAACTGGTCTGTGCAACTTTATAACCAAACTGAAGGCAAACTAAAACTAAGCCAGACTAATTCATCTCGATTATTATTGATTCGACTCTTAGTTGTCTGAATCACACAAGTATATTAAAAAAATGCACTTAAATTATCAATTAAGATAAAACTTACTAGATGAATTCCCATCAAAACCATAAATTTCATTCAAAATTGTTGATCTTCCAACACCGGAGGTCCAATTACACCAATTACAGTGTTGTCCGTCAAAAACTGCAGAAGAAGGATAACGATACTTTGATTACAAATGAAATTTCGAGAGAGGGGGAGAGTGAGAGGGGAGGAAAGTTACAGGAAGCAGTCGATTAGTATGGAGATCCCAAGAATCAGAAAGAAATTTTAGGGATCCATTAGAAGGTAAACAAGATCGAAGATGACATGTTTTTTTTCCCTAAAATTGAAATTAGGGGAAAATTGGTTTGTTTTGATTTGGTGAAATTGAAATCGAGAAACCAAGATTGGCAGAGAGAGAAACAAGTTTTCGTTGTTGTTTCTCGGTGGTGGTTGCGGTGGTGGTATCGATGGTGGTGGTTGCGGTAATGGGGTAGTTGCTGCTGTTGTGTGATGAAGGAAAGAAGAAGAAGAACGAAAATGTTTGGCTGAATTTTTGGACCTCAGCCGATTATGTTTCTCATTTTTGGACACCCCATATCGACTTTATTTGGTTGGGCATAAAATTCATGGGGCCAAATACTCACTCATGGGGCCAAATTTAATTAGGTATAAGGGAAATTTATTCTAAGGCCCAACCCATGGGCGACCCATAATACTACCCCTAGAAAAAAAACAGTTATTATTAAGCCCTGGATTATTATAAAATATAGAAGGACGAAATTACCCATCGTAATAAATACCTAGCCGCAGTGTAACCTCCCAAAAACAGACAGCAGTTTCGATTTCAGGAAAGAGAAAGTAGATCTCATAACTGCTCTTCACCTGAAACCAAAAAAAAAACCAACGTTAACCCTCGAAAACACAAATCAGCGAAAACCAGAAAAGAAAACCAGAAGAACCAGAGAAGAAACAGCGATAAACGAAGAAGAAAATACCCAAAAACAGAGAAACGAAGGAAAAAAAACCAAAAACTAGAGAAAATTGATGAAGATTCAGCGAGAAAATGGAAATTGAAGACGGAGAAAACGAAGAAAATGGATGATTGATTTGTTCTTGTGTTGTTCTGAGTTTTTTGGTTCTTTCTTCACCAACTAGTTTCAATCAATTGTTCTAGCTTCTCTTCATCAATTTCTTCAAGAGATCAAAAAAAAAATGCAAAACATGAAAACAGAAGGTATAAAATCAAACTTTTCTTTAATTTTTTCGATTTATTTTACATTTTTAATGTTTTTTTAAAAAAAAATCTAGGGTTTTAAGAATTTTTTTGAGATAGTTGTTGAAAAATAAAATCATATCTACTGTTGTTGATGATGAAACATGTTTTATGTGTGTTTTTAGATATGTGTAGTAACTAGTTACACATTTGATTGATGTTGTTGTTGCTGTTGTTGGTGTTGCTGTTGTTGATAAGAATATTTGTGTGTTTTTAGATATGTGTAGTAACTAGTTACACATTGTTTTTTTTTGTTTTCAACTGGAAAAAAAAATTAGAGATACTTTTAGGTTGTGTAGTAACAAGATACACATGTTGTTGTTGTTGTTGTTGTTGTTGTTGTTGTTGCATCTGTTATAATCTGAAAAAATGCTTAGGGATGTTTTTAAGTTGTGTAGTAAACCGATACACTTTTATATTGTTGTCATGGTTGCTGTTTTTGATGTGATAGGAAAGTTTATTTCTGTTTTAGTTATGTGTAGTGAACTGTTACACATTGTTGGTGTTGTTCATGTTGTTGTTGTTGCTGATGTTCATGTTGTTGTTGTTGTTGTTGTGGACAGGGAAATTCAGGGGAGGTTTGAATCCGACCCAAGAATTAATATGTGAGATAAAGAAAGCAGGAGGTCTGCATCTAAACGTTTTGGATGTTTTACAAACAGTACCTTACGGTCCGCTTTTCTTGGCTCTGTACAATGCAACTGATCTCGAAACAAAAAGGAGGATAACTATGAATCGTGACGGATTGAGGAGAATCTTCTCGTGCTACTATCCTACAGAAGATGATATCTGCAGGTTTGAATTCGGAGAGAATAATTATGTATCCTCGAAGGTAGAGCAAATGGCTATAATCTATGGCATGAACAGAATACAAACAAGAGTTGGCGACACCTTGCTTGGAGAATGGTTCATGAATTCTGAAATAAAGCTTATGAACTGTGAGTTATTCAAAAGATTTTTTTTACAAGGTGGGAAGAAAGGATTTAGAGAAAAACATGTGTCGAAGAAGAGTATAGTGGAAGCAATATTAAAGGCCATGAAGCGTAAAGAAGCTAACGATGACGAAATGTGCGTATATCTCATTGGATTGTACCTTTGTTGTACTTTATTCTTCAATGAAGTACTAGGCAACCAGGTTAAAGTCGAATACTTTGGCATAGTACAAGACGTCGAGACTACGAAGCAAATACCATGGGCTACGTTGGTCCATAATTATTTATTCGAGTCGATGTACCTGAAATACCAAAAGAACGAGATGGAGAATCTCTTGGGATGCATCCCGTATTTAGTGGTAAAGTAATTTGGTTTTGAAAATTTCTTTTTATTATGGTATATAATATGAATCTAATTGATACAGTTGTTTATTGTTCTCTGCAGCTTTGGTTTGCTGAGAAAGCACCACCTGATGCGATACTTCAACTAGAAGAAAGCAAGGAAGCTCTCCCTAGAGTAGCAAGGTGGTCAGCCTCAACAGTTTCAACCGCTCTTGAACAGATGGACGTAACAGTGTGGCGTGTACGTTAAAAATAAAAAACTTGTTGTTGTTTTGATTTGTGTAGTAATTTGTTACATATGCTTTGATTTGTTCTCTCTGTTACATATGTTTTGATTTGTGTAGTAATATTGCATGTGTAGTTATTTGTTACATATGCTTTGATTTGTTATCTCTGTTGAAAAAAGGCATGTGTAGTAATTTGGTACACATTCATTTTTCTGTTATGTCAATAATGTAATGATGTGTACTGATTTCTTACACATGCTTTCGTTTGTCAAAAAGTCTGTTTAAAAAATGCATGTGTATTGACTTAGTACACATGCATTTCCCTATAAAAAATGTATGTTAAAATAGCATTGTACTGATTTGTTACACATGCTATAAAATAGTGTTTTTTTAATGTGTACTAACATTTAAAAAAAAATCTATGTGCAGCCAACTGATGGCTTTACTGCTGAATATTCACAACTGGAGAGGGAGTTGGGTATAGCAGCTCAAGGACGCAGCGAGGATGAGATTAGCTTACAGTTGGCCGAGACGACTACACAGCTGGCTGCTGCTCGGGCTGCAAATGAACAGTTGCAGAAGCGTCAAGAAGAATTTCGGAAGAAGATGAGTAAAATACAAGAGCACGCGCAGGACGGATTGCAGCATAGCGGGGAGAACTTCACTCAAGATTTCGATCACTTGTGCATGTACGGGAAGATTAAAAACTTGACTGTAGAGGAGGTGAGACCAAACTACGCACCTGAAGATTTGTACATCCCTCCTGATATCTTCGACAGTGTACCGGAAGAAGATAACAATGTGGTTGATCTTGCTGATAACAATGATCGTGTACCGGAAGAAGAAAATGTAGTTGATCTTGCTGATAACCGTGATCCTGCAGGTTGAAAATCCTCCTTCGTCTATATTTTGTTTATTTATCGTTTACCATTTAAATAACAATAGATTTTAATTTTAATTTATCTTATTGTTTCCTATAGACTGCGTTTCAGAAGCAAACAATGTTAGGGAGGTCGAGCAAACAACCCAAACAAGTGAAGCTGAAGGAACTCAGAATCCATACATTGATCTAACTAGCAGCAGAGAAGCAGAAGCAACAGGAGAACATAATTCAGAGATTGATCAAACAGGCACCACAGAAGCAGAAGGAACAAACGAAAAAATTGTTGTTAAAACTGCAGCAGATATCTTCGACAACAAAGATGGTAGAGCAGCTGACCATATGTACAATTTGCATGTTATGAATGTTCTCCAAGAATTGTATCCTGAATCATCTATAAGTGCAGATGGAGATGAACCGGCACGGGAAATCAAACTTGATTCGACAGAAACAGCGGAAGCTGTCAAAAAACCAGATGTCGTTGTCCATATGGGTAAAATAAAATAATTTTTTGTAGTTCCTGTATTGTGTAGATTATTTTCGTAAGTATCCATGTGTAGATTTCTTTTTGCTGCATTCTGAATGTATTACTCATCTAACAAAAGCTAAAAAAATGTTGCAGGGGAAACAGAGAAAGAAAGAGATGATTGGGTGGATGGAGTTTTAGTTTCTGTCATGCAAGATATCAACAAACATCAACCATCAGATGGGGATATGGGTAAGGAAAACATTGATGCTGATGGCGATGTGTATATGAATAAGGAAACAACTGCCACAGGTGAAACCGATGCAGTAACTCAAACAATAACTGCTCCAACAATAACTCCACCAGTAACAATGAAAACACCAGTTTCATCTCTTAATACTGGTTAGTACTCATATTGTATACAAGTTTTGTATGTTCTGTTAGTACCCTTAATAATGGTCCATGAGAGCTGGTGCAAAAAAGCCAAGAAAGCATAGGTAGTAAAAGGCTACACATACATTATTACATGTGTAACAGTCAACTACACATCCAGTTTAGCTAGTGTAGTGGACTGTTACACATGCAATTTAGCATGTTTACTGAACTGTTACATATGAAAAATGGCGCATGCGGAGATGATATTTTTTTATTCTAACATTTAAAAAAAAGCATAGGTAGTAAAAAACTACACATGCATGTATTATTACATGTGTAACAGTCAACTACACATCTAGTTTAGCTAGTGTAGTGGACTGTTACATATGTTGTTTAGCATGTGTAGTGAACTGTTACATATGAAAAAAAGCACATGCAGAGATAATATGTTTTTAATTCTAACATTGAAAATAAATGTATTTGTGCAGGGCCATCATTTTCACTTCATTTTCTGACTCCATCTCCAATAGTTCAAATTGCGGAAGAAGGTATTAAAGAAACTGAACAGTTGGTTGAAGAAGGTCCAAAGGGAGTTGCTGAAGAAGTACCATCTGATAAGTCTACACAACTTACAGAATCTTCTACACAAGCTTCTCAAGCAACAGAATGCAGTGACAATCCTGAAGCATATCTGTTCGCCGAAAGATCAAATACTTGTAATGTGATAGAAGGTACTTCAAGTATCAAAGATGCAACTACAGAGGATAAAGTAGAGCAGCAAAGATCAATGGTGAAGAGGATCAAAGAAAGAAAGAGGGGGAAAGTTGTTCAAAAAACACTTGCAGTGAAGAAAAGAAAGCCAAATGAAAAAACGATGGCTGAAAAATTCAATGAAAATTCGTCAATAATAAAAAGTTTAACCAGAGAAAGGAGGGAAAAAGTATCAAAATACTTTCACGAGGGATATGAAACGTAAGTACAACTAAATAAGTTAAAAACAATATCTGTTTTCTTCAATATATTAATTACTTATAGTGTGCTTAATAACACATTGCAGTGACATGGCTTGGGTATACAATGTGCGGGACCGATCAGTTTCAATCTCTGGAGAGATGATGCTTCAGCTTACACAGGATGTAAACCTGGAAAGTGAGTTTCTAGTTTTCTGTATCTACAACTTGAACCACAGAATTTCCAGAAAGAAACAAAAATTTCACCAAGCAGCATTCCTCTCACCACAAGCATATGTGAGTTCCTGTATATCTTGTCTTTGTATCTTTATTTGCGTTATGTTCCATTTTGCATGATCACCATAGAAATCTTTTTCGTTAGCTACACAGTTCATGTGTAACAGTCAACTACACATCCAGTTTTCCCAGTGTGTAGTGGTTTGTTACACATTCAGTTTGCATTGTAAGTGAACCGTTTGCAGATGAAAAAAAAAGCATGAGTGGTGATTATTTAGAAGTGTAACAGTTCACTACACATGCAGGTTGCCTTTTCAACTGATGATGAAGAAGGACAAGCATATTGGATGAAAACCTAGAACAAGATATATCTGGTGAGTCAGTTAGAATCTTTGCTCCTGTGTGCCACGACAACAAACATTTTGCATTGCTAGAGTATCATGTAACACAACAAAAATGGTTGTACATGAATTCATGGGGCGTCAACAAGGTCGAATGTGAGAAGCAAGCGAGGATGTATGCAAACAAGTTGACAGCAGCCATGAAGAAACACATAA
>JAJJMA010187731.1:0-17816 GCA_023529015.1 Papaver nudicaule | reverse complement strand
AATCCAAGCGATGTTCAAACTAAGTATTTGGACCAGAAGTCGCAAAGCGATGTCCAAACAAGCATTGGACCAGAAGTCGCGGACCTTCAAACAAGGTTGAGTCTTCTTTAACTTTTGGCTTAGTCCAAAGTTCTTAGAAGATTGAAAATGGGTATTCAAGCTATGGACTTTCCTAGTTCCGGAACTTGTTTGAGCCCTACTCAAGGTTGCTTAAACTTTAAGCAAAGCCTCCCTTGGCGATCACTATAAATAGATGACCTTCTGCAAGATACAATCTCAATCCTCTACACATCTGTGTATCCTTGCATAAAGGTTGGTCGTCATCTCGAAGTCCTTTTGGACTACAACTATTGAAAGACTTCACTTGAGGATCGTGAAGCACATGTCGGAAGTAAAATTCCATCCTGTATCTTGGGTTGATTGAATTCTTTCAATCTTATCACGACCAAGATTTGATAGAAACTTCGTTAGGTAGATCTTGTATCGTAAACCCTAGAAATTCCCAAACGCAAATTCATGAACTAGGTTTCATACTAAGTTCATCTCGCGTTTGGAGGTAAATTTTTTTAGGCTAGATCAATAAGCCCTATTCAACATATCAATTTCCATTAACCTTGAATTTAAGTCTAAAGGACATCACAATCGTATTCTTGTTTGATTACTTGGATACTTTTAGGCGTCCTGTTAGAGGCAGGGTAGCGCTATGCTGATTTCTTCATCATTATTTAGACTCTTGGGGATGGAGCAACTCCTAGGACGTCAGCTAGGGGAATCAAGTACGTAGGCTACTGCGGGAGCCAAGATACGTAGGAGCACATTGGTAGCTGAATTGCTTGTAGGGTGAATTCAACCTCGATACAGTCCAGTCCGAAGTCTGAGAGTAGGCTAGCGTCTGTATACCGTTCATCCTGAGAGTGTTCACATCTGGACGAGGTCCCGGGGTTTTTCTGCTAGGTTTGCAGTTTCCTCGTTAACAAAATTCTGGTGTCTTGCATTACTTTTCCCTTCCGCATTATATTGTCTCTGATCTATATAATAGAAGTAATTGCAAGTTTGTTGATTCATAACCTTTGAGTGAATCCATCTCTATTGAGATCTACGAGAACTACGTTCTTGTTATGGTTCGGTTCTCTGAACTATACTCAGGTTGTTGTTTGAATATTGATTTGCGAGATCGTTCAAACAACCATAATCAACTAGGTTCACGAAAACAAAAAGTTGGTGGTATATCTCGGTATCCTCGCTTTTTCAGAGCAAGGAGACCATGGTCACCATGATGGGAGTATCCTTCATCAACTGGTTGGTAGCGACGTGACCATACTTTTTCCAAATCTTCTCATAAAGATCCGCATAAAGAGTCGGCACAAGGAAGCCACAAACAAATCTCTGTTCTTCAGGAAGGGAAACCATCTCTGGCTCGAAAGGCAGACCGGCTCCCGAATGGTCGACGTCATCTATTCTAGGCCAACGTCGTCAAGAACTGAACCACCATTAGATGAAGGACCAACATCATCAGTGCCACCATCCTCGTTGTCTTCATCCACAACAACAACCGAAATCGGGGAATAGGTCGGAGAGCCTCCTGATTGCTTCCTCCTAGAAACACTCGCGCGTTTCTTTTTGCGAGGCTGCGCCCCCTGAAAGGGAGAATAACATTCGATTAGAAGAAAACGAAAGGAAAAGGCCAAGTTAAGATGAGATAGAAGATTTACTGGGTCCTTTGTTGGAGTCTGAGCAGGCGGAGGAACCTCTTCAAAACTCGACCTTCCAGCACTTAAGCGACCTCGACTCCGAGTCACCATGACTCTACACTGCAACATTACCACCCTTGTTAGGAGAACAGGCGTACACATGTAATAAAATTACAGGAAGGCACTCACCGGACTAGGAATCCACGTCCTCCGCTTCACGTAGGCTTCTCTCTGCGGGGACGAACCAGAATTGCTCTTGTCGGCCATGATTTCAGAGACTTTCCGTTTGGTATAAGCTCTCTTCTGTGAGGACGGACCAGAGTTATCACTGTCAGCCATGGATCTTACAAAAATCACACACTACGGAGAAACTTGCACGAAAGGATGAAGACGAAGCTATAGTGTTATAATCACTGCATATATATGCACACCACGGAACCCTAGGAATTGGATACACCACGCATGGAGCGGGATGCTGACTCAATCCTGGAACCCGCGCAAGATAGAGATGGAATGATGCTGCATTCAAAGTCCTGGTCAAAATCTGCCAATAAACTCACGCGAGATCCTCTCGAACATTTCTGAGGGAGAAGAGAAGAAGAGATTTGAACTAAGAAACCAAAACCCTAGGAGCTCCTTGATCAAGCCAAGACGACTACAAAGCCAACCCCCTCAACCAGGGGATGGAACTGCGAGGCCTGTGGGAGCCACGCCCAGGACGCCCCAAACCTTATACTAGGAAATCCTTGTCACGCATCGTCTGTCACCTACCTTATCCTACGTCATCCGGAAAGGTAAAGAATCCCTGTCCAATAACACGTTTGTATTTACATACGAATTTACTTTTAGTCCATTCTTCTCAACCCTCTGCTAACACTGAATAGAAAACCTTGAGACAATTAAGGTTGCTATCACCATCCGAGTGCTTAGTATGAAACATTACTGTTCCACACTAACCAGGGGACTGAATATAGATGGTGAAAAATGGGAGAGGGACAAAATCGTAAAACTACCCTCTAACTACACCTTATCTGAAGGCAATGGCCTACTCAGGCACATCTCTGTAGCTCAGGAACCTATTCTACGAGCTGAATGTACTCTATGTGAGTTCTCTCTTATAACTCCCAGTGGAGAGGATGATATCATGGTGCAGTACCGATAACCTCACCAGCACATAAACCCATTAATCTGCTTCACGTCGACATCGCCTCGAATTCCTCGATATCAGAACTAGATTGCTCAATGGTACATGGTGGAGAGTTACCAGAGACGCATCCTCACGGATTTCCTCTTAAAATATGACTCAACATCCGAGTCTCAATGAAAATCTCAGAAGTACCGCAGCTCCAGGTCTGCCCAGAGCTCTCTGAGAGGCATACAATAGCCTAAACACGCTTAAACAGACCGCACTTTAAACACAGAATGGTCTAATATACCATGGATAAGCACGCCATGACTTCAAGTACGTCATAGCGCAAGCGTACCATAGCCAAAGTAGCGTAGCCAGAACACGCTACGAAAGGATTGGCCTTAACCAAAACAAAGTTGGCCGCATGAACCATGGCGCCATAACAAAGATTGGCCTTGGCCTTAGCCAAGGACTTGGTCTCCAAGACCGTGGCGCCATGGACCATGGCGCCACCACAAAACTGGCCTTGGCCAATTACCAAGGCCGTGGAACCTATGGCGCCATAATGCATGGCGCCACGAAACTCAACCTTGGCCCAAGGCCAAGGTGCCACGATATGGCGCCATGAGTCCCTGGCCTTGGCCAACGTCCAAGGCCACTCCTGCACATCCACTATGCGTGTCTTTGAAGCGCCACACTCACGATTGGCCACAGAGTCATAGCTGCACAAGCCTGCTCAAACTCAACACAACCATGTAATATCTACATACCACTTGAGATTTCAAAACATCACACGGGGGGATAACTTTAGGGGTATTGGTCTGGCGGTCTACGACAGTTAGAAAGAAACTGATAGGGATGATGGACAGTTACGAGAAAGTGGTGTTGAATGGACACGTTCTACACAACTCGAGCAGTTACAGAACTTAACTCACGTCCTCCACTCCTCCACTCTTCCACGACTTCCACCTTCTCTGTCGAGAGATCAGGGTGAGTTCAATACTATAAATAGAGGCTTCCTTTATCTTCCAAGGCAGAACACAGACGAACGACTAAAACATCCTTTCTAGAGCATTCAGAAACATTCTCAGAGCCAAAAAACACCTGAGCAATACAACACGTTCTTAGCCTTAGAGATTTCCAGTCAACCTCACGAAGGAGATCCTGAACTCTTACACCCAAAACACACTCTCAACCTGATCTCAAGTTTCTTCGTTGTTTCCCTCCCTAGATCAACCTCTATCCTCTCTGTGACCGAAGCAGGACGTGAACGGCCATTGACTTGGTTTAGGCTCGTCTTGTTCGACTTTGATCTCGAGCACTACGAAAGTACCCAGAGACGGTGCATTGTTTTTCCAGGTAAAAACAACTGAATACATGAACAACTTGCGACGCCTTCGACATTTACCTTTGGGTATCAGTTAGTCTATTGTACCTGCTAGAAAGTTACTAGGCTCAATTATCCCGAGCAACACTTAATGCAATAGGGATACACCTCAAACTTAAGGTTACATCGCTAAGGTAGATAAGAGACACAACATGGAATAAGATGATTTTATTGGAGGTGTTTTGGATGATCATCTTCCGCCCTCAACTCTATTGCTCGGTACACAACTCTCTCTCTCGACTATCTCTTGTTGGTGTTGGATCGGGATCCCCTTCCCTAAGGCATGGGGCGCTTATTTATAGGTTTCAAGGGACACTCCCCCTTGATCATGTGTATCCCTTGTTCTATGTAAGTTACATGGTGTATGGTTTCTAGAGTGTTCCTAATGCTAGATTGGGCTTAAGAGCCTTACATGTTTAAAGGATTTTTTTCCTAAAGATGCATATGAAATATGGGATCCATATCCGACCTCAACAGTGGTCGGATGTTCCACTGTTTTCCTAGTTGTTTTTTTATTTGACAGCTTTTTCCACCCAGACTTAGGTTTGACGGAGCTAATATGAGTTGTTACTTTCTGGCGGATCTTAATTCCTTTGACATTACATATATCATCTTTACAAGATGCATTTATATCAGACTTTTTTCCGATCTATGGCGCGTCGTCTTGGCTTTCAGGATTTTCTTGAATTTTTATCCTTTTTAAGCTTGCATCAACCTCTTTTAATGTGCTACGAAGAGCTAGCTAACAATGCAATTTCATGTGCTTCTTGGAATTCTGATGCCCTTGTTGCTAGTTGAATGTGTAATCGGCATAAATCTTTGTCTTGCCTAACCATGTTTTTTTTTCATTGTTGTATACTGAATTCGAACACTCTCAGATTTGATGTCCTTTGTCATCTCTTCGCCATGTATTGAGTAGGAATACTCATGACATTTTTCTCACGAGAACATTTAGAGAAAGTGAACATGAGTAACCAGTAACTCAAATTTCCCTGTAACTACATAAAATATTATAATCAAATGAATCAAAATGATAGTACGATGATGTTTTTTTCCATGAGGAGTAACTTTATATTTAATTACTCATAGTTTCAATCTGACTTGAAAACGCATGGGTACTCAAATACACCACCAACTCTTTAATTCGTGAACTATATGGAAGAACTTTGACGATCTCAAAAATCAATATCCAAGTCTTAACCTGAGTTAAGTCGTAAATGTTAGAGCATTGTTTAGTCAAACCTACTAGCGTTAGTATGTCAAGCTAATTGTCAAGTTTAGATGTCAAAACACAATTCTTGATTTAGTCTATTAAATTTTAGATTTCAAATATGAGAATTAGACTAAGTAAGTGAGACCTTGAAGACGAAGGCTAGAGCTTAATCACGGAGACATCATTACATCTTCATCGAAAAAAGGTTAGTAAGAGTTGTGACTTATGGAGTCTTCTACTCTATTTATTCTATCATTCGAAATATAGTCGGCTACTGTAGTATGAATAGCTTATTAATATGTATTCCTATCTACGTATAACCAAAGGTTGGGTTAGTATGCTTTACAAGTGTACTAGGGTTATAAGATACGCATGAGAAAGATTCAATACATTTTTCATCACAATGGTTTGCTTGCGAATCAATTTGGGACAATGGTGAATTTTGGAGTAATACTCTAGAGCGAATATTGATGGATTATGGGTCAAAACGTAAAAATGTCTAAGTATGAATATTGGCCCAGCCCACGTATGATTCACGAACCTGTTTGCGAACTTGGTCTCCGGGATTTCCTCCTGAACTCCAAAAGTGTGTTTTGTACGTGAACCTAAGCATGAACAAGACCTCCGGGTATTTAGTATGGATTTCAAGTATGAACAGTTCGCGAACGGTCCTGGTGTATATTCTTTTATGCGTTTTAATCAGAGATTTCTGAATCTCATAGACAAATGCACTAGATCTTCATTGCAAATTCTACGAGTTTTATCTAAAGAATCTCAATAGTCCAATAAGATTTCAGTTGTTCACTCTTGTGTTGAGACCATATCTTTGAAGTTGTTTTCTTCTACCAAACTACATGGCGATAAACTCTAATTGGTTTCCATGTGTATTAGTATGCTTTACAAGTGTACTAAGGTTATAGGATACGTATAAGAAAGATTCAATACTCCATCACAATGTTTTGCTTGCGAACCAATGTGGAAGAGTGGTGAATCTTGGAGTAATACTCTAGAGCGAGTATTGATGGGTTATGGATCAAAACGTACCGACGTATAAGTATGAATATTGGCCCGGCCCACGTACGACTGAGCAGATCCAATTAAACCAACTTGAAGGCATTGGCAGTTCAAAAACCTGTTTGCGAACTTGGTCTCCGGAATTTCCTCCTGAACTCCAAAAGTGCATTTAGTACGTGAACCTAAACATAAACAAGACCTCCAAGTATTTAGCCTGGAAGTATAGACGGTTCTCCAACCGTCCTGGCGTATATTCTTTACGCGGATTAATTAGAGACTCCTGAATCTCATAGACTGATGGACTAGATTTTCATTGCGAATATTCTACATGGTTTATGTAACGAATCACAATAGTTCAATAAGATTTCAGTTGTTCATTCTTGTGTTGAGACCATATCTTTGAAGTTGTTTTCCTCTTCCAAACTACATGGCGATAAACTCTAATTGGTTTCCATGTGTCATTAAATTGTGATACTTTGTGTGCAAGTTAAGTAACAGGTTCGTTAACATGGTCACAACCTTACTTGTAGTACAAGGAATCTATTGCTTTATTCCTAAGAAGCCTATCTTATTGAATTTTATAAATAGAGGACATCTATAAGGAAAACCACAAGCATCATGCGATTGTAAAATATCTCTTTGGAATTCTACGAATACTCTTTACACTTCGGTGTAAGCTTGTTGTGAAGAGTCGTCCTCTATTAGGTGTAAATTCCTTCGTGGGATTTACCTAACGACTATGGAAGAATTCACTCGAGAGTTGTGAAGCAGATGTAGGAGATATTTGCCTTAGTGGTATTTATCAGATTAACCTGTAACCTTGGTGGATTATACTTGTTCTTGTGTATTTTGCGGTCCATCTCTTCTGCAATAAGGTCATTTAAGAACACTGAACCAACTACAAGGTCGATTGGATTATAATAGATTTATGAAAAAAAATGCTTGATATTGTTATATAACAAATCATAAAACCAGAACCATAATATCAGTGGTTCACAATCGATCTTATAGGATAATGCAAACACATATCATATGACTTCAACACAAATATCGGGGTTGTTATACGCCCCCACATGTTATTCAATAGGGAATATGTGTCTCAATTTTTTATGCTTTGGTATACAATTGATCTTCCTGTATTATCTAGAGGAATAATCGAGCTTCTTAATCTTCCAGAGGCGGATATAAAAATCTCCTTGAATCAGGATGACGAGGATCCTTTGCTAGTACCATCTAAATTTAATGATGTAGTTACCAAGAATATTCATCTTTTTAATCGTGACTACGTGCGTCGTCCCCTCTTGCTGGGGCCTCCAAACGAGTTATTCGTAGGAACATAGTATATTAAGGATTTACATGATGCAGTCTGTCTATATATATGAAGCTGAAACTGCCAACTGCAGTTTGACCCTGACCGAAGACGGTGTGAAATCATTTTAGAGAAAGAGGGGGTCCTTGGACAAGGGATAACTGAAAATTTTAGGAAATCTTAACCTGTGCAGCACTTAGGGATTCCGTATAATGAACCGTCTTATTTCCTTCTCGATATTGGGAAGTTTAAAAGTCTTTTTGAAGATTAGTTACCATTCCCTAAACCACAAATGTATCTTGGCAAAACCTTGTTACTCACAACCATCTTAATCCCTAATTACATTAATATCTTGTTTTACTTTTAAGGTTACTCGACACAATTTTTTTATGTTAGTGAGTCAATTCTATACCGACTGCCATAATTTGTAGATCCGAATTCAAAGAGAGCCATACTAGAAACAATTCAGGGGCTTGCGATTCCAGTCCAAAATAGTAGTTGAAAAAACAATTCACTTGTGTACTGGTTGAAATCCAACGAAAATGAACGGTAGAAACAAAGAAAGAAAAAATTATCTAAGTTTCTTTTGTTGTTATAGCGTTGGGGGATTATAACTGTTTGACACATAAAACCCAACAAGTTCTTAAAAAGAAAGAAAAATCGTAAGAAACATATACACTTTCCTACACATCAATCTAGTTAGATGATTAGTCAAAGTTGTCATATTGATTGAGAAATTTATTATATTATTGTAGTCTAGTTTAAAAAGCTCGATGATATTTTTTTTGGGTTAATTTAGGGAGTAGTCATTTGTAAACTCCTTATTCACAAGTTTTTGTATATTTTAAAGGTGATATTTCTGCTCAATTTCTTATTAAATTTGATTAAAAAATGATGATATAATGAATAATTTCATTATTTATTCTCAAAAATAAATAAATTATAAAGAATATTTCATTTTCTTTTTATTTTTGAAGGAGTAAGAAAAACTCTTTTATTGTATTTTGCTTTTATGAAATATTTAGTCTCTAACTTTGTTTAGCTAATAGCATAAACAACACCTAACATTGTTATATAATGATATAACCAATAGCTAACATAAAGTAATACCCATTTATCAAACAAAACTACTTTAGTCCAACTGCACTCTCAATACAATTGTACTCTCAACTCAAGGGATTTTGCTGAAACTGTAATCTGAAGGAAATTTTAAGGGCATCAAACTTTCACCCATCTCTCCCTCTAATTCACATCGCATGTACAATGGTGATATTGTGTTCATAACAAATAATTTATATCACATGTCTATAACCAACCTAAAAGTAAGATAACCATGGAAGGCCATGGAAAGACAACCACAAATCATGTGCCTATTGACTAGAACCCATGGCCAAAGGCCTATAATTTTTTATTTTATTTTTAAAAATAAATAGTTTTTATTATTTTTTAATAAAAAAATAGTTTTAAATGTTATGGCTTGATTGTGATACGGAGGGAAATAATATTTGTTTTTGAAGTCATAAAAATTTGTACAAAAATAGAGCACAAGATTCGGATCCGACGTGCTGTGTATTATGATCTTGTGGAGAAGGAAATCAAGAGTGCTCTAGAACACCTCCAAGAACCTGATAAATTCACTGCCATGGCAGTTGATTCTATGATGGAGGTGGATCTTCAGGTTGGGTTCTTTTTAACTAGGTTCCATTTTCAAATTTCAGTTTGTTACAAAGTATTGTTGACAATTTACCTTTGGGCTCATGCCAATACCCACTTCTAAAGCTTGTGGTTGATAGATTCCAGCTTATCAAAGAAGAAGAAGGCAGATGTAAACGACCCTGTTATCTGACTGCAACTAAAACAAAAAATGGATTTTATAGAGATTGTCAGTTCAAATGGAAACATGGGAAGTCTATAACAAATGTCGAGGAAATCTATAAAAGGTGTCTTGGGAAGAAAGTTATTGTAAAAGAAGTTTATGATATTAGAAAACAAGAAATGCCTCAATTATTTCCTTTAACGACTAGTCTCCTTCAACAAATAGCTTGTCTTATGTATAATATGACAGCGCAAGAAACTATGGATGCAGCACAAGCACTGCACAACGAGGGGGCCATTACCCTCGGACGGAAACTAATGGCTTCCTTCCAGATTTTGATTTCAGAAGCATGCTAGAGATGTTGTACGGCTTCGAAACGGATGGACTTGGATTATACACAAAATAGCTTCATCAGAGAAAATTGTGGAAGCGTTCATTAGAGAGTGGACTTCGTGATGGTGCACATCCTCCTCTTCACCCTCTAACACTATTAGACAACAACTTAATGTTTACAAGATAATTATTACTCACAATGTAGCGTGTTTAACAACACGCCCTTGATTGATACATTCTTAATTAGTTTACTGCAAAACATTTACATTGTGTTTACAAAATTTAAAGTATCTAATTATTGGAGATGTACAAATCATTCAACTGAGGTTGAGATTTTAAAAAATAAACCCTAATAAGAAACCAGAGTAGGATTTCGAAATAATCACCTAACAAAAGTAGAGAAGAGGAACACTCCTTGAAAACAACATTTTGGTTCATTGTTCAAGACCTTCCAATTTCCGTCGTTGAAGGTGAAAAAACTAAGGAAACGCATGGGCAAAATTCATTATGTCAAACCTGGTATGATGTGCGCTAAACAGACCTGTGTAAAATTTAGTTTTTTAATTTTTATTTTTAAAAGATTATGTAAATTTTTTGTTATAAGCAATTAATATCTATCACTAACAAAGATTACCAAACCCGATGCATGAGTTTCCAACTCAGCCTAAACCATGCCATAACGCCTACAAGTATATTTCAACCCAAATATGACATTTTATGATTTGCGGTATTTTAGATTTTAGTCGCTTTCAAAATTGTTAATTTAAAAATATCAATGGAATTATTTTAAAACATATTTTTTTTAATTTTATCTTGCTATGGTGGCTGGACTCTGGAGCTACGATTCACTGAAAGCTGAAGATACATGGATATCATTAATTTGGTCAAACTAGTCCAACAAAAATAAGCGATTTTTTTTTCCCGCTTTGAAACATTCTGTGGTAGTAAGGAGATCCTAACCAAAACTAAAATAAAAAGCAACAAAAAGCTAACTAGCACAAAATTAACCTTTCAAACTCCTACCATCTTCAAAGATCTTCTTCAAACTATCACTAAAGTCGCCAAGATCAATTACCATAAACTCCTCAGAAGAATGATATATGCAAGCAAATTGCAACACGATTGGTCTCCCTGTAAACACGGTTAACCTTAACTCTTTTAAACAGTTTTCTCATCTGACAAATTCTTCTCCATATATGCATAACACCCCAAATGAGTTTAGGCTCTTTGTTGTGAAGAAGATTATAAACAAACATAAAATTTGTGTTAATATCATTGGTTTCTTCAAAGCAAGTTTAATGGAAAGTTTAACACCCTTAATTTCAAAATAAAAGACAGTCTCTGGACAAGACCCACCAATAGTAGCATTCTCTGGCGGCAAACCATCTCTATTTCCTATGATAGTCCTACACGCACTAGTGCCATCCCTTTTTCTTTTCTTTTCTTTATTGTCAATGATAATCATAACCTCATCTCCAATAGGAAACTTCCCACGTACATGTGATAACCTTTTTTTCAGTAAGAACGTAGGAATTCAGTGCATATCTTCTTGATCCAGCGAATCAAAAGATCATAACTCAAGAGAGAACGACAATCAAAATTTTTATTTCATAACTTGTGAGTTGTAATCATCATGAAATCATATTTTAACTTACTAAACGAGGGTAACAACAAATGATCCATGGAAGCAATACATAAGAATTGTCATTGAAATATAAAGATTGCAATCAACATCAATTAAAGATAAATTTAACTAAATAAATTTCATTAACTGATAAATTGAAAGAAATAATAAGCGGCAATGGAAGCATAAGCTAACATACTGAAAGAGAGATACTTAAACACATAGTTTGTCATCCTTGAGAAAGAAAAAAAAACAAGTTCTTGCAGAACTACGCGATGTTGTTGACAAATTTGCCAATGTCCTTGACTGCATCAGTAGCCGACATTGAAGTTAACGGTTGATGATTCAGGGACTTATTCAACTCCCTTAAGAGAAAGGTTTGTTGATTTACACGAGCTTCTTGTTCACCGATTTCAAGAATATTTCTCCAAGAACTTTTACTTCTTTTTAAGTTTATATGCACTCTTTCTTGTACCGAGGCAATAGAGAGATTCTTTGGAGGCTGTGATTTTAGTTTCTTCATATTTTTCCTCTTGTTTCCAAACCATGGCTTTTTTTTCTTGGATGAAGAGGATCTAATTGTCTCTTTATGCATGATGGTGTCTTTATCAGATTTCATGAATTCAGAATTCTCACTAGTTTTCATTGCAGATAATGCTTTTGAAAATCCATGTTAAACTACTTGGGTTCGACAAATAACCAAGTATCTTTTCCCCTTCACCGTTTTAACGCCTTCATCGTCGTCGATTAATCGTCAATTGTAGACCAAGTTCGCAAACAGGTTCGCGAACTGCCGGTGCCTTCAAGTTGGTATAACTGGATCTGCTTAGTCATAAGTGAGATTGGCCGATATTCAAACTTAGACGTTGTTTCATTTTGAGCCATAATCTATCAATACTCGCTCTAAAGTATTACTCCAAGAATCACCATTCTTCCACATTGATTCACAAGCAGACAATTGTGAGGGAAAGTGTATTGAATCTTTCTCATAAGTATCCTACAACCTTAGTATCCGTGTAAAGCATTCTAACACAACCTTTAGTATGTAGATTAATACATCTCAATAGGCTATTCATACTAAAGTAGTTATTTCGAATGATAGAATAAGTAGAATAGAAAAGTCCATAAATTCACAACTCCTACTAACCTTTTTCGATGAAGATGTAATAATGTTTTTGTGTTAAGATTTAGTCTTCATCTTCAAGGTCCCACCTACTTAGTCTAATTCCCATATCTAAAATCTAAACTTTTGTAGACTAAATCGATAATTGTGTTTTGACACCAAAACTTGACAACTAGCTTGACATACCAATGCTAGTAGGTTTGACCAAGCAATGCTCTAACTGTCCTTATATATATAGAGAGAGAATTGAGAAGAAAGGAAAATAACTAATTTTTAATTTTAGAATAAATATGATTAGATTTGATTTGATTTTTTTAATTTGGTAGAAGAGTATTTTTCGTAAACTAAATGAGTAAAGAGTAACTTAGTAACTTATTCATACTCAAAAACACTATCCCATGGCCACCACTATTCCCTGAATTTTTTGCATATACCCCAAATTAAGGTTCTTGGGCCTTTGTTTTGAAAGATTTTATAGGCCAAAGAAATAACCTTCTTTTTTGGTTTATATGCACACTTCTTTGTACTGAGGCAACAAAGAGATTCTTTGGAGTCTGTGATCTTAGTTTCTTCATATTTTTCCTCTTGTTTCCAAACCATGGCTTTTTTCTCTTAGATAGAGAGGATTCCCATTTTCTCCTTATGCATGATGGTGTCTTTATAAGATTTTATGAATTCAAAATTCTCACTAATTTTCATAGCAAATAATGCTTTTGAGAAATCCATGATAAGACACTTGGGTTCGACAAATAACATATCAATTCTCCATATATATAAGGATTGTTAGAGCATTGCTCGGTCAAACCTACTAGCGTTGGTATGTCAATTATTGATTTAGTATACTAAAGTTTAGATTTCGGATATGGGAATTAGACTAAGTAGGTGAGACCTTGAAGATGAAGACTGAAGCTTAATCACAAAAACATCGTTACATTTTAATCGACAAAAGGTTAGTAGGAGTTGTGAATTTATGGACTTTTCTATTCTACTTATTCTATCATTCTAAATATAGTCGGCTACTTAATATGAATAGCTTATTGAGATGTATTCCTATCTACATAACTAAAGGTTTTGTTAAAATGCTTTACAAGGATACAAAGGTTGTAGGATACGTACAGAAAAGATTCAATACACTTTCCATAACAACGGTTTGCTTGCGAATCAATGTCGGAGAATGGTAAATCTTGGAGTAATACTCTAGAGCGAGTATTGATGGATTATGGCTGAAAAAGTAACAATGTCTAAGTATGAATATTGGCCCATCCCACGTACGACTGAGCAGATCCAGTTAAACCAACTTGAAGGCATTGGCAATTCGCGAACCTAATTGTGAACTTGGTATCTGGGATTTCCTCATGAACTCCAAAAGTGCATTTTGTACGTAAACCTAAACATGAACAAGACCTCCGGGGGTTTAGCCTGGATTTCAAGTATGAACGTTTCACAAACTGTCCTGGCGTATATTCTTTATGCGGTTTAATCAGAGACTCCTTAACATAGACAGATGAACTAGATCTTCAACGAGAATATTCTACGCGGTTCATCTAACGAATCTGGAATTAATACTTCAAACAACCAATACTAGGCTTTATCTAGACAAGTTCAGCTAAAACATAACAAAATAAAAGAAGTTTGACTTAAAAATGCACATCAATGTCCAACAGATATGAGTCTGGCTAACAATAACAATCAATACTTTTAGCCGAACTCTATAACTTGTAATGTTCAGATAATAACTAAAAGTTAGGCTCATATTAAAATTATCCGAACTTGACTGTCATCTTCAACCACTAAGAACAACACTAGGTTCGACTGATTCGAGAGAAAAACAAAGTAAAACCCGAACTTTTCAAGTTTTCTTTATAACATAATGTTCGGTTGACTCTGCTAAAAGATAAGCCAAACTATTCATCTACCATTTTTTAAGGAAAAATGAAAGGTTCGACTAGGATTTTGAACTCTACTTTTTACCCAAACTTACCACTCTAACTACCGAAACCCTACTTCCCAATAGATTCTGAAAGAGGGGGAGTACCGAAATACAACCAACTTTTCGTTTGGCTTGTGAGTCTTATGGTTTAAGTTTGGACGATCTCAAAAATCAATATCCAAACTCTAATAACTGGAGTTGTGATCTTGGGGATCAACTCGACAAAGTTGGGACTTTGGAGTTAAACTCTACAGTTATTGGATAACGTACTACTTGGTGCTTTAATTATATAATCAGAGATATAATGCGGAAAGTAAAAGCACACAAGACACCAGAGATTTTTTTAACGAGGAAACTGCCTTTCAGAAAAACCTCGGGACCTCGTCCAGATTGAACATCGCCCAGTACAAACTGACTACAAACACTAGCCTACTATAAGACTTCGGTCTGGGATGTAGCAGAGACCAACTCCAGCCCTCCAAGCGAATTGGCTACTGTCGCACTCCTTACGTCTCTAGATCCCCCACAGATCGTCACGCACTTGATTCCCCCAGCTGACGTCCTTTACAGGCCTAGGAGTTGCTTTGACCGATGTCAAAGGCTTGTGTCAGCAATACTGACTTTGCAACCTAATTGTTGACGTATGGTCTAACTGTCCTCTATCAGTTTACCACACACAAGTTGACTTCCTTCGGATGATTAAATCCAGGTCATACGGAAATCTACTTCACAAATCAGGGATGACAAGCAAACCGAGTAAGCTATGCCCAATTTATCTCTACCTCAGTTATACACGAAGAATCACTTAAGAAACTTGTATAACTGGAGATAACTAGGTCTTACAACACCGAGTGCAGCCGTGTGTTGCTACCTTTCAACCTTGTGTGTAACGTATCAGTTCTTGAATAGCCGTATAGCAGAAGAGACGGACTATGGAATAGACAAGAACGTGATCAGGTTACCAAGGTTAAAGGTTAATCTGATTTCAACCAAATATGGTCTCAATCTCCTACCTGTGCTTCCCAACTCTCAAGAGAAGTCTTTTATAGTCGTAGGGAGTTCTCAGAGGAGCTGCAACCTATAGAGGATAACTATACCACAACAAGCGTTCACCGAAGTGAAAAGAGTTTACGTTACCTTCCCTAAGGACCTTCACGTATGCTTGATGCTTGCAGTATTTGTCCGTAGACACCTCTATTTATAGCACTCAATAAGATAGGTTGCTTTGGAATAAAGCAATCAATTACTTGTCCCATAAGTTAAGGAAACCCTAAACTTGCCAACCAAGTAATAGAGATTGATCTCAATTGGAATTCTTTTTAAGTTTATCTGCCAAGTGTTTTGTTAGCTCAAAGACACTTCAAGATAGAATCCAACAAACCTGAGATAATCTTTATCTTATTGACTCATTGAGGATCGTTAGATGAACCACAAAAGATATTTATGTGATATACAAGTCCAACTAAGAGATAAAGGAGTTTAGAGTTTATCGAGATGTATTCGTATCTACATAACTAAAGATTTTGTTAAAATGCTTTACAAGGCTACTAAGGTTGTAGGATACATATGAGAAAGATTCAATACACTTCCATCACAATGGTTTGCTTGCGAATCAATGTCGAAGAATGGTGAATATCTTGGAGTAATACTCTAGAGTGAGTATTGATGGATTATGGCTCAAAACGTAACAATGTCTGAGTATGAATATTGTCCCAGCCCACGTACGACTGAGTAGATCTAGTTAAACCGACATGAAGGCACTGGCAGTTCGCGAACCAAATTGCGAACTTGGTCCCTGAGATTTCCTCCTGAACTCCAAAAGTGCATTTTGTACGTGAACCTAAACATGAACAATAACTCCGGGAATTTAGCCTGGATTTCAAGTATGAACGGTTCACAAAATGTCCTGACGTATATTCTTTATGCGTTTTAATCATAGACTCCTTAATCTCATGGACAGATGGACTAGATCTTCAACGAGAATATTCTATGCGGTTCCTCTAATGAAAAAGCGAGGATACCGAGATATACCACCAACTTTTTGTTTTCGTGAACCTAGTTGATTATGGTTGTTTGAACGATCTCACAAATCAATATTCAAACAACAACCTGAGTATAGTTCAGAGAACCGAACCCTAACAAGAACGTAGTTCTCGTAGATCTCAATAGAGATGGATTCACACAAAGGTTATGAATCAACAAACTTGCAATTACTTCTATTATATAGACAAGAGACAATATAATACGGAAGGGAAAAAGTAATGCAAGACACCAGAATTTTGTTAACGAGGAAACTTTAAACCTAGCAGAAAAACCCCGGGACCTCGTCCAGATGTGAACACCCTCAATATGAACGTTATACAGACGCTAGCCTACTCTCAGACTTCGGACTGGACTGTATCGAGACTGAAGTCACCCTATAATCAATTCAGCTACCAATGTTCTCCTACGTCTCTTGGCTCCCGCAGTAGCCTACGTACTTGATTCCCCTAGCTGACGTCCTTTACAGGCCTAGGAGTTGCTCCACTTCCCTTCGTGAAGACTAGCGCTACTCTGCCTCTAACAGGACGCCTAAAAGTATCCAAGTAATCAAACAAGAATACGATTGTGATTTCCTTTAGACTTAAAGTCAAGGTTAATGGAAATCGATATGTTGAATAGGGCTTATTGATCTAGCCTAAACAACTTTACCTCCAAACGCGAGACAAACTTAGTATGAAACCTAGTTCGTGAATTTGCGTTTGGGAACTTCTAGGGTTTACGATACAAGATCTACCTTACAAGGTTTCTATCAAATCTTGGTCGTGATAAGATTGAAAGAATTCAATCGACCCAAGATACAGGATGGAATTTTACTTCCGACCTGTGCTTCACGATCCTCAAGTGAAGTCTTTCAATAGTCGTAGTCCAAAAGGACTTCGAGATGACAACCAACCTTTATGCCAGGATACACAGATGTGTAGAGGATTAAGATTGTATCTTGCAGAAGGTCATCTATTTATAGTGATCACCAAGGGAGGCTTTGCTTAAAGTTTAAGCAACCTTGAGTAGGGCTCAAGCAAGTTCCGGAACTAGGAAAGTCCGTAGCTTGAATACCCATTCTCAATCTTCTAAGAACTTTGGACTAAGCCAAAAGTTAAAGAGGACTCAACCTTGTTTGAAGGTTCGCGACTTCTGGTCCAATGCTTGTTTGGACATCTCTTTGCGACTTCTGGTCCAAATACTTAGTTTGAACATCGCTTGGATT
>JAJJMA010187713.1:0-14955 GCA_023529015.1 Papaver nudicaule | reverse complement strand
AATGCCAATAGATTGAACGATTATGTTTTTAAGAACAACAAACGTTATATGTAGTGATATATATGAACCGATTATTGATGACCTCATCAGCACTTCATGTAAAATTACATGCAAGTTACGTAGTTTTGTAATCGGTGGATAAATGCCAATAGATTGAACGATTATGTTTTTAAGAACAACAAACGTTAAATGTAGTGATATATATGAACCGATTATTGATGACCTCATCAGCTCAGTTACGTGGCTTAATACATAGAGTTATCGATTTATTATATATGATATTTCTACCGATTGTATGATTATCGGCGTAGGTTGTTTACTATATGTACCGACTGTTTTGATAGGTTTAATCGGTTTATGTAAAATCCTATGTCCGCCGATTCTTTAGTTATAAACATTTTACCGTTTTATATTCTATATGTTATTCAACGATTGTGCATTTGCTTTTTATAATCGGTTTACAATGTTTACAATATATGCCGATTTGGTGCTACAGAAATGGACGATGAGAGGATCAAACCCCGAGATCTGGAAAGAGTGCGACAAGTCAAACGTACTCCATGTCATGAGACGTTTCTCGAAGAGTGTGTTCGTCTCGTCAAGCATTTGGCTGAGGTGGAAATTCACGAGCTGATTGACTATTGTACTGAAAGGCTTGAGAAGATCGAGGAGTTCCGTAGAGAGGAAGCTGACTGGAAGGAAATGGAGAAGGCTGTGAAGCTGCGTGAAGAACTGGATGCTGCAGATGAAGCTCGTAAGGCTGATGTTGCTGCTGCTGCTGCCAGGTTTGCTGATGCTGCTGCCAGGTTTGCTGCCGCCTTTGCTGCTGCTGAAGATGATCTCGACCATCCTCCTGGTTTCCCAGCAAAGCGCCGTCATTAGATACTTGTGGTGATGATCATGAAATGTCTAAGTAGTTAGAACTTTAGGTGGTTTAAAGACTTGTTGTTGTTCTTGTTTTAAGACTTGTTGTTGTTCTTGTTCTTGTTCTTGTTTTAAGACATGTTGTTTGGATTACGTGTTTCAGTTTAAGACTTGATCTATGGATGAATGTTATGTTCTACTACTTACTTCTTCTGTCTGCGTAAATCGGCGTATATATATAAATTTTGTGACTGATTAAGTTTACTTGAAATTGGTTTTTTCCTGTAACTTCACAATCGGCGTATAATCATTAATTTTGTGAACGATTAAGTTTACTTCAAATTGGTTTTTTCCTGTAACTTCACAATCGGCGTATAAATATATATACATTCACCGATTTTGTACATTTGAATTTTCCTTTTTTATGTTTGTGTAAAATCGGCAAATGATTCTATTTGGAAAAACCGATTAAGGCCGATTATCAGGATTATACCTGATAATCGGCCTTGTATAAGTTAAATATACGCCGAATGTATAGCACAGAACTTTCAAACATGCTAATGTTAAACCGAAACACTTTCATACATACATTAATCATTGTTCAAAATGCAAAATACAACATATGAAAGCTCTAAAATAAGACCATCCCTTCACAAAACCAAACTTAATACTAGGCCAGGTCTACCACATATGGATCCAAGTCAACCATTACACGCTCCTTTGGGTCAATCCCGGATAATTCATTCCATCGTTTCATGTTAGGCTCGTATTTCTCCAACCATTTTGCAGAATCATTGTTGGTGAACCCCGGCCAATAAGAAAACCTACAAAGCGGAGGTAATGGACAATCTTCTTTTAACCTTAGACCGATAAAATGGATCTTGTTGATGTTGACTATAACAATTCTTCTATCCCTTAGCGCTCCACCGCACCATGCTTCCTTTGGTGTGAATGTCATATTTGTGCCCTCACCAAAGTAATGAACAACGCAAATAAGAGCATCCGCCAAAAGATGCCCACTTGGGGCATCAACATCCAATGCCTACGCAAAGTTGGTGCTCCCCTCTCCGGGCCTTGTACGCGAGTAACCAAGTTCCTAAAACGTTCTTCTTTTTCTTCCTTGTTTCCTTCCAACATCATCGAAAATATAGAACTCCTTGTGTTGCACTAGTTTCACCGCCATCTTCTGCCTTAAATATTGGCATTGAGTTAGCTCACCCGCCAATCCCGTATGCCTTATTTGCTCCGAAGAAACATGGAAACCACAATCTCCATCATCATCGACGTCGTCGGTGGATAATACGAAAGGACGGATGATTTGTGGTAGATGGTCAAAGTACTCCGTGAATATTGTGTAAAAAGTTCTATGAGGCCTACCAAGTGCATCCCTTGGAGTCTTTCGATCGCCAAGTGCGGATCTTAGAGTAACCACTTCACAATCTCCCCTTTCTTGATTCATGGAACCCATTTGCCTTGCTTGTTGCTTGAGTCTCTGTCTTGTGCTTGTGCTAGCTACACTCCCTTGCGAAAAAAACTTTGGACCATTTGAACGTACATCTTCCCCACTTGGTTTAGTCCCTTGCGAAAGAAATTTAGGAGCCTTTGCCTTCACATTTTGCCCCTCGCACGTCTCTTTTTCATTGACTCCCTAGGCTCGTCTTCTTTGTACCTTGCCTCCGCATATACATGTTGTGAAGGGTCACACCTTGTGGAGTCATCGTCTCTTTGGCCTCTGAGGTAATCATTCAATTCTTGCCTCTCCTTGCTTCTATCCATGTTGGTAGGAGGCCTCCCTACGGACTTTTGTACCATTGGCTCCTCGACGGCAGGTTTCTTGTGGGGGTGGTGTACGAGTTCCAAATCGTGTATCAAACATTGTTGTTGCACCTTGTTCTTGTTGGGGTAGCTTGCGACCATGGCTTTCACAATTTCCAAATCTAGAAAAGAGTGATTCTCGGGAGCCGCAATTGGATTAGGTGTGAAAGAGAGTTGCCTCCAAAACGGATCAATGGCCTCAAGTGGTATTGCTCCCGGGTAATCCGCAATCATGTGGCGACAAGGGAGCCCAAGGGCCGTCATTGTCAAACATGAACATTTACCCCTACATCTTTTACGCCCTTTTGCCTCGTACTTCCTGTAGTATGCCAAATCTGTCATCATATAGTTTATTGCCCAATGCAACACCCTATAGAGAATACCCTTAAGCTTGTACCAGTCTTCACATTTCTCTCTCTCGTAAATCTTCATGCTCTGGCACCTGCTGTATTCCATTTGGCACTTGATCTTAGTGATATCATCATTTGTGTAGATATGGATAGCTTCTTGAACCGTAACCACATTGTTAACACACCCATGAAGTAGCTTTTTGAAACGGTCATGACATCCCTCCGCTATACTTGTTGCCTTATTCTTGTAATGCCTATACTGGTAGGTATACGCATACACAAATTTTTCTTTGTAAGGCCCCAACAATTGTTCCGTACAATAATCCACCGCCTTTTTGGCAACCTCACTCCAAGTAGCTATGAAGAGCGCCAACATGCATTCATACTGTGCAATAGTCATCGAATGTACCACGTTTTATCCCAATCACGTCGAAACTCCAACCATCTAATTCCAGCCTTAATATATTCGGCATCGGCTATCTTCTTCTCTTCCGCTTTTTGTTCCTCCGTTAGTTTGCTAACACGCTCTTCTTCTAATATGTCACGATGAATGCCTCTAGGTTTCTTAGGCTTTTGAATATGATGCCTACAATTCGTCTTGATATTGGCTTGTATGTGCCATGTACAAAGAAAATGTTGAGCTTCCGGGAAAACAACCTCTATGGCGTTCATTAGTGCTTTATCCTTATCCGTTATTATAATCTTTGGAGCTTGACCGGGTAAGTAAAGATCCTTCAAAGTTTCTAAAAACCATTCATAACTCACTTCGTTCTCCTTATCCATAAAACCCCAACCTATCGTGAAAGTTTCTTTATCCGATGTGTGGCAAGTAATGTTCATCAATGTCATATTGTACTTATTCGTCTTATAAGTACAGTCAATGAACAAAATTGGATAGAAGCATCGAGCCGATTCGATCATATCCGGATGCGCCAAGAAAATACGTTGCACTTTGTCATCAACGACTTGCTTCCTCATTGTGTAGTTGTGTTTCTCGACTAGCCATTCACATTGTTCCATAATCTCTCTACCATTCCATGACCCTTTCCTTTGTGCGGCTCTTTCAGTGTAAATTTGCCTCAAAATAGACAAGTTCCCTGGATCATCCACCTTTATCGCCCTTAGGATATCGATTGGCCGGCTTGCAATCATCGACCTCACCTTTTCCTTCTCATGGGGTTTCAACCCACAAACAGAAGAGTGTCCAATAAGAGAATGAGGAGTATCATGGTTGTGATGACCGTTCTCTACCCTACGTAGGAAATACCCTTTTGCATAGCTGTGACCTACTATGATCTTGAATGGGCAATGACACTTCCTTGATTTACATTTATACTCACACTTCTTACTCTTTTTCACATATGGTTTAGACTTGCTCCAATGACTTGTTGGGGCGCCACTTCGTTCGCAAACAATTTCCAAGCGATTTATGTTTGAACGTTTGCCAAACACTAGACCTTGGTTCAGATTCTTGCCTTTCTCTACGAACCAATCCTTTGCTTCCTCCTTAGTGTTCCATGTCTTCACGGAGAAAACCAAAAAGCAATTAGATCACTATACTTATAGAAATTGTTTTCAAATGAAGGATGAAAAATCAAGATTATGTTGTTGCACACCAAGTCAGTTTGATAATGGGCAGAAGTATCAGGCAGTAGCTTAGACACGGCTTCGGGTTGATCTTCGAGCCGTACAACAATCTACAAAATTGGAGAAGGAAGTTAGTGAAAAAGAAGGGGTACCGAAATACTACCAACTTTTTGTTTTGGCTCGTGAGTCTTATGGTAAAGAGTTTGGACAATCTCAAAAATCAATATCCAAACCTCTAACTGGAGTAATCTCAACAGTTAGGTAATAACGTACTACTTGGTGCTTTAATTATAAATCAGAGTTATAATGCGGAAAGTAAAAGCACACTAGCCTACTATAAGACTTCGGTCTGGGATGTAGCAGAGACCAACTCAAGCCCTCCAAGCGAATTGGCTACTGTCGCCTTCCTTACGTCTCTGGATCCCCCACAGATCGTCACGCACTTGATTCCCCTAGCTGACGTCCTTTACAGGCCTAGGAGTTGCTTTGACCGATGCCAAAGGCTTTTGTCAGCAATACTGGGTTTTAAACCAAAACTGTTGACTTATGGTGTAACTGTCCTCTATCAGTTTACCATAAATAAGATGACTTCCTTCGGATTGTCAAATCCAGGTCATACGGAAATCTACTTCACAAATCGAGGCTGACACACTTTCTCAGCGATGCTCAATCTGTATCTACCTCAGTTATAAATGAAGAACCTCTGAAGGAACTTATATAACTGGAGCCAACTAGGTCTTACAACACCGAGTGCAGCCGTGCGTTGCTACCTTTCCAACCTTTACGTAACTTAACTAGTTCTTGAATAGCCGTATAGCAGAAGAGACGGACTTTAGAATAGACAAGAACTAGGATAGGTTACTGAGGTTACAGGTGATTCTGATCAACCACTGAGGGATCAATCTACCTGTGCTTCCCAACTCTCTAAGGAAGTCTTTATAGTCGTAGGGAGTTCCCAGTGGAGCTGCAACCTATAGAGGATGACTATACCACAACAAGCTTTCACCGAAGTGAAAAGAGTTTACGCTACCTTCCCTGAGGACCTTCACGTGTGCTTGATGCTTGTGGTATTTGTCCGTAGACACCTCTATTTATAGCACTCAATAAGATAGGTTGCTTTGGAATTAAGCAATCAATTACTTGTCCCACAAGTTAAGGAAACCCTAAACTTGCCAACCAAGTAATACAGATTAATCTCAATTGAAATTCCTTTTTAGATTTATCTGCCAAGTGTTTTGTTGGCTCAAAAACACTTCAAGATAGGAATCCAACAGACCAGAGATAATCTTATCTTATTGACTCATTGAGGATCGTTAGATGGAACACAAAAGGTATTTATGTTTCACACAAGTCCATCTAAGAGATAAAGGAGTTGGAATTTGACCTAGAGTGAAATTCTAAAAGAATAAAAATCTTAATTCGACTTACCAGAAAACTCTCCATGTCGGGTTCACGTACTGATAAGATAGGTACGGGAACTAATGCGACACAGGAGATTTTCAGCTTCTGGTACGCAAACCGGTTCGGGAACCGCCTGCTGGTCAAACTTGGTCAAATCCGGTCTTCGCTGGAAGAACTGGGCTGAGCCAGAACTTAGACGTGAGAACGTCCTCAGCTATGATCCACAGGCTCTTTGCTCAAGAGCACTCCTTTAGATTCATCCATATCCAACATAACAGTTTGCAAGCAAACCATTGTAATGGTCATATGGCGTCGAATATATCTCATACGTTCTTGATTCACAGTATTCGTGGGATCAAATACTGGTCATGACATAAAGCCATGTTACACAAGAACACGATCTCAATCGCTACATTACTACTAAAGTAGTCGACTATATTTCGAAAGAATAGAGAAAGTAGAAATAGAAGAATATCCATAAAGTCATAACTCCTACTAACCTTTTGTAGATGAAGAATAATTGATGTCTTCTGTGTCTTCACAGTCTTCGTCTTCAAGGTCTCTACTACTCTGTCTATATCCCATTTCCGAAATCTAAACTCTAGTAGGCTAAATCAAGAATTGAATTTTGACACCTAAAACTGACAACTAGCTTGACATACCAACGCTAGTGGGTTTGACCGGACAATGTCCTAACAGTTAGATACCAAAATCGTCTCATATATACAACGATAAGCACCGATTATCTACAATCGGCAAATACTAAACTGAATATGAGCCGACTAGAGTTACGAAGAGATTGAAAGCCTCCTGTACTCTACAATCGGCACATACAAAACTGAATATGAGCCGATTAAAGTTCGAAGAAATTCTAGGTCTCCTGTACTCTACAATCGGCTTATATGTTTTCCAACAACCGCCGATTAATAACTTGATCATTTTCTTGAAGAAAATATCAATGTTTTAATCGGCGGTTATATAGGATTTGACAAGCCGATTCTGGTTCTGCAAACCAAGCTTCCATTAAAAAGCCAGAATCGTTGTTTATAATTCGTATCTTTCAACGATTGTTGTTACTACTGAACAACAATCGTTTGATAATCTGTTGATCATACAACGATTCTGGGTTTCGAAGGCTAAACCCGAGGACAAATTTTGATGTTTTTTCCATTCAAAAAAGATTTCAAGCTGCATTTCAAGCTAAACAAACACCATTCGAGTTGCGTAACACCTATACCTCATTATTTTGAGGAACTTCATGATAATAATCATCATTTCCCTCCCTCTCGAGCTCCTCACGTAGGCGTTGGTTGTGAATGTATTCTTGCTCCCTCACATAATCAAGATCAAACTCGTTTGGTGATTCATCAACATCTTCATCACTACTAGAGTCTTCATCATCGGTGTATTCTTTCACCATTTTCTCAAAAACCCTAGTTTTTCAAACTTTTTTCTCTCCTTCTTCTCTACAACTTTTTCCCACTCAAATGATTTCTACTCACTATATAACTTACCTTTAATCAAACTAACTTAACTATAAACAGAATTAACTAACTAATCAACTAATTAGCAACTAATTGAGAAAGGGTAAAACAGTCATCTTTTATAAGGGGTTTTCCGATTTTGCTATATAACAACCGCCAGAATTATTTTTTCATGGGGCCAAATACTCCCTTATGGGGCCAAATTTAGGAAGGTTATTATATCGATTTCGACGGTCCAGACATGTCTAAAAATTTATGTATACAAAATCTTAGATAGAATTTTATTAATAAAACACGCCCTTTATTACTATATATATATATATATATATATAATATATACTAGTATAAGTGCCCGTACGTTGCACGTGTTATTTGAGTTAGCATTTCATGTACTACTACAATAGATATGTCAGAAACAGCCGTACAATTGATGTTTTTTCTTAAGAGCAACTACCTTATATTTTCTTAATTTGTTGTGAGCTTCTACAGAAAAATGACGCTACCATTGCCTCTCAAAAGCACATCACCTAAAGACTGACTATATGGGACAATGAATCATACATGCAACCCTCAGACTTGGAGTCAGACACACTGCCAGTGCCCCTACAGTAGCAACCCCATTACATAGAGACAAATATACAGGCCCAAAAACCATCTGCATTTGAGCACACAGTGACAATTTTTTGGTGCCATATAATATTGTTGTTTACCATTGGTAGTACTGTTGTTCAGCTGCAGTTCTTTCATATTCCCTGGTATTAAAGTTACCTAAGTCGGCCATAGCTCTCTCTCTCGTTCTCAGTGCCCTGCAAAAAGAAGAGACATAGAGGGATGATTAAACAGAGAGAATCCTGAATGCCTTATTGGGTTATGATTAGAAATTAAAAATGAATGTAAAAGTGAATAATAAGAGAAATGTCTATTATAAAATACTTTACTTTGATGTTGAAGTCTTTTAGTCACTGTCAAATATCCTTCTCGAACTGATCATACCAAGCGGTTGATTGCGTCGTGAAAGTCTTCCATGCTGTTAACTTCCGGCGAACAGGTGAACCTAAATTTGAGATGGAAGGATCAGTATCCAGTACCAACAACAGTAACAAAGTTAATAACTTCGGCAAAATCACTACTACTGAGCTTTCCCTTTGAATTTAAAGTTCCAGCTAAGACTGGTTTATTCGCCTACTATTGTGCTTTTAAAGATTCAGCTAGTAAACACTAAAAAGAAGTAATGGTTCATCTATGTATGTACATTACATATGGCAATTACTGTGGCTCAACCGCAAAAGAACAAAAGTAGCAATTCTTAGGAGAAAAACAACTGTTGTAAAGTACAATCTACTTACCCTCACTTCATAGTCTATTTTTGCGGTATATGTCACAACCTTTGTATCCCAATCTTAACGTAAGTGCTAAATATGTTGCTGACATTATATGCCTGCATGAAGTAGCATACACAAATCTGCATCCACAACAAAAACAATACATGCAATACTCAAATCAGGCTTTGCCATACATACACTAAGAGTCTAATGCACACTTCTAATACCGTCTTAAAAAGTGCAATTCATTAACAATCTAATTAAGATGACAAATTGTTAGGGGAATATGCACAGTTAATTTATATCATCTTCATATTCTCACCTTGTTTCCTTAAATTGGTGTGTTCCCAATCCTCATTCTCAGATGTTGAGCTATCAGTTGTATGTTGCTTAGCTGATGATGTTCTTCTCCGCATAATTTTTTCTTCTCCACTTCCCTTTTAGGCAATGGAGGATGAAGCTCCACCAATTGTTCTTGTAACTTGAGCCTTAGAACCCACTACAATAACAAAATGCACCCTTTTACCGCATTAGTCCACATCTAAACAGATCAAAACAATAGAAATTCAAAAAACATGTTTATCAATTAGTCCATTACGTGAACGTCCAATTTCCCAAAGCATTGACTGTCAATTGAATTCATATACATCCGTTACATTAGATGCATCATGTGAAATAAAACAAAGTTGCAATAGCTACCTAAGCGACTGGTCACATACTGGTTCAGTTGAAAGATTTACATTATTGGATCCTCTACAAATACTTTTCTTCCGTCTCCATAGCATCTGGTCTGGTTGCTTGTCAACCGAATGGGAGAACTGCAGAGATGCGGTAGTTAATACTCAAACATCCAGTTTCATGGCCATGTGGTCAGACTTGAGTTGTCCAAAGGAGTTCTTCATTTCCTGCATCAAATCTTCTATTCCGATTATGGTAAGCATTCTGGCGTCTTTCAAAATATGCTTCATTTTCGATTGCAACCATCAAATTATGTTCTGCTTTAGCCAAAACTCAACGCAGCTGTAATTGAGCATCTGTCTGTTGTGCATCAACTGCAAAAAACTTCTGTTGGCCATTTTTCCAGAAATTGTTACAGCTGTAGTTCACCATCGTTTTTCCAGCTGTGGTTCAACCTAAAACTGATCTGAATTTAACGTTGTGAACAAAAATTCTTGGGCTTCGACCTGGATGAGAACTCGAAGATTTTGAATTAAAAATGAGTTCACAAACCCTAACTACGTATAATTGCCAACCTAAATGTGAATTTGTATCAGAACCTTAAGTGTGTGTCGGGTGCTACTTAGAATGGAATCAAACCCTTAACTATGAAATTTTAAGTAACTCAACTGAATCTACACAATTCATAATTGAAACCAAAAATTCAGAATTGTGTGCAAACCTGTTTTTATCAATTGAGGAAGGTTAAAGTTGTAAGTGAAAAATTAAGGATTATAATCAAATCAAATAAGAGTGAATTCCGTACCAATACACACGAAGTGAGACACATGAATGCAATCAACAATTTCCACCTATAAATACACACGAAGTGAGAACAGGAATGCAACGAATTTGTAGGACAAAATGAGACATAAACACAACTTCATTTGCACTTCAAATAAAACAACAGGGCAATGAGTTCTTAAGGAATTGTATTACTATTCTACATGAATTAGTTTTGAGATATCCTAATAGGAATAGTGAGTCAAGGTCTAGTCTGGAGCTGTCTTAAATTCAATATACATTTGCCTTTCTGCTGTTGCCAATTTTTTATCAACAAAATTTGTCATTTCTAGCCAAATTAGAAAATGACAACTTCTACTCAAATACATTAAAGGCCAGACAGAGGCTGAAAATTTCAAGTTGTTGAACTACGTTTCCTAGTCATCAGATCAATACCATTAGAAGTATGGGAAAAAAAAATTAAACAGGAACCCCAAATTCAACGCCCAGAGTTAACTCTTCAAATCATACACAAAATCCAACAATTAACAAAACTATTAAGAACCCGAAACTCGAATCCAAACCAAAAATGATGAGAATGCCCTGAACGAAATAATCGAAAACGATTAGGGGTTTACAGTAGCATACTTACCAAACTAAAGAACTGCAATCTTCAAAATCCACGAAATAATCGAAACGATGTATGGAACTTAATCTTCGAATTTGTTGTTCAAAACCTAATTAGCGTTTTGGTTACTCCATTGATGAAGCTTTTAGGGATGGACTTGAAAAGATCAATGTAAATACATAATCCCTGATTGAAAACGTGACTTGGGAAATCGAAAATCACGATGAATTTGGGTTCAGTTCAATTTAGAGGATCTAGGGAGCAATCGAAACTCACGATTTCAGAGAATAACCATTTGATTGTGGGTTTACGAATGGTGAAATCAAAAATCTGAATTAGAGAGTAACAAAACATGGATTCTGCCGGAGAATATAGGCATTTGCCCTTGGTGTTTTTTATAATTACGAAAACGTCTAGCTTAAAAGAGAAAAAAGAAAAAATTCTGAGGGGTAATTTAGTCTTATCATGTCGGACGGTGGAAAAACGCAATTTCCTTAATATTAGTAAGATATATATATATATATATATATATATATATGTTAAAACTTTTTACACTTAAGCTAAACCTACTTTCAACGGTGTAAGATTTTAAAATTTTGCGTAAATGGAGTGTAACATAAAAATTACAATTATCGACCGATCACAATGGAGATCTTTCTCACCCGTGTGGGTGAGCGAATCTCATTGATTCACATCCATTAATCTTACATATTTGGAAACACCTGAACGGCCGAAAATGTCTAGCTAATCAAAAATATGATTATAAAATGTCCGACCAATCACGTTCCAAGTTTTTTTCACCCGACCAATAGAAAAGTAGGTAACGCTCCCGTTCAACGTGGAGTGAGGGATGGTATTGAGTGTTTAGTTTGTTGATAATCAGTAATCTCAATTATTGTTATGCCCTCACCTGTTTGTACAAGTGGTGTGTATAGATTATAAAATCAGGGGCACAATTATCCAAAAATTTTACAGCTTCACTAAGGGATGTCGGCTTTATAGAATAGATATATCCCTGTGCATATATTTTAGATGTACATTTTACCCTATAATTTCAGAATGTTTTACTTAGCTGAGATTAAAAGTAGGGAGTTCTCTCTATTCTTAGAGTTTCTGGCCCCACTAGAGAAAATTTTAGCCAATAGTAGTTCTACCAAATCTATTCCTTAGATACAGGTCACTTCTTTTCTTTTCGTCTTCTCATACCGGCGCCTCTTATAATTCCTCCCCCAAATCTTCTTCTTCCTCTTCTCTCTTTTCAAACCCTAATCATCTAATAAGTAGTCTTTTGAAAGAACAGTTGAAAGAACCATACCTCTGAATACCTCTCTTTTCAAACCCTCAGCCAGGTGAGTACATATTTGAGATAACTGGAACCCTGAGCTCTTGCCAACCATGCGGAAGTCAATCTGAGTACAAAAGTTTGAAACTATTGATTTTACGATTTCTTATTCTATCGATGCAATTGATTTTGATTATGGTTTTCTTGATTTCTTATTCTCTTCAAACTCTAATTCTTTTACAGAAATGTGAACCAAAATCAAAATCAAAATAAATTTTGGTTTTTGCGTATGTTTAGATGCAGCTGGGTTGAATACTTCCTTTAGTGTTGATGGTGCTGTTCTAACATCTTCTAAAGGTAATTATGATGTTTTTTTTTTATTATTATTTTTTTTTTTTTTGTGATTTATTAGATATTAGGATTTTTTTTAATAGGTTTTTGTTTGGGGTGTGTGTTTTTTAGTGGGAATTCAACAAGTAGAGAAATGAATAAGTGAAAAGGCAATCTGATTAACACATTAGAGGATGTTTTTTGTTGTTATGTTGAATGGTTCTTGGGTTGATTTTGTTAGCCCGGTATAAATCTATTGAATTTTTGTGGGTTATAGGTATACCAGTAGCATATCCTTTGTGATTTGACAATAGTTGACAGTGTCGTTTTTGGCCACACATGCCCAAAGGCACTCATTATGCACCATTTTCTCTGATATTAGAGACTCATTGCTCTATAAATGTTCGGAGATTATAGCTGAACAAAGAGATAATTCATGTTTCAGATCCTACAAGAACATAATTTGGAGGTCGCCTGTCATGTTTATGGTCTGCAACATAAACATTTATGATGGTCCAGTCACACCAGGTTTGACAGCTTTTTCTTTGATTTAATTGCTTAGGGTACTCTTGAAAATTCCATCCGTGTGTTTGTATAGATAACCGTCACATCTCTATATGTAGTGATACGTGTTCAATGGGTTGGTTTTGATTTGATTGCAGGTTTTGAAAGCGAGGAATCATGAAATGGGTTGGTTTTGATTGAATGGAGGAAGGAAAATTGCACCAACACTATCAATGAGGTATCTACATCTTTAAAATGTGTGTTTATGCAAATATATTGCATTGCTTTAAGAATATGGTCTGCTACATTGCACTGTCCTTTTCTTCTCAAGCATTGAGTCTGTGTCACAGATGAATGCATGCACATGGCAGAAAAAGGGACAATTTGTATGCATTTTAGTATGTTGTGTCCTTCGTATGTTGATATCATAACCAATTTAGAGGTTAAAAGTATATAAGCTTTTCAAAAATAAAAGGCCTTTTAAATATAAAAAATTCATTGATAATTTCAAGTCAGGTTTGTTCTCCTAAAAACCTGTGTTTAGTCCTTTCTACTAAGAGCTAAATGGTTAATAATTTTACTATGTATTGTAGGCAGAGTTAGCTAAATAGTAAAACATTGTTGGATGCAAGGGTATGGAGTGAATTTAACGAGATGGCGATGATTACACATGCTTAGGGAATGCTACTGATCTTTTGGTTTCACTTCATGATTTTTGTTGTTATCAGTTGATTGTACAGTTGTGGGTTGCGATGGAGAGTCTGGAGGAATGGCTGATTCATTATAAATTGGATACGTATTATTTGTATTTTTCGGGTGCATTTTTAGTAATGGATTATGGGTCTTCCAATTCAACTTCAATAAGAGGCTTATACGTAACGGTTAAAAATTTGCTTATACAAATTGTTGGATATATGGGAAATGTACCTCTAATTGTAAATTAGTACTAATTATTTCAATTTTATCCACTGGCATGAATATATTTGTTTTCTTAATGGGTGCAGATTTGACAGCATTTGGAGTACTGCTAATGGTGGCATCAAGTCAGATAACAATACTTGAAATTAAGCATAAAAGGGGTATGTGGCATATACTTGGTATTATTTTAAAAGGGTTAACTTCTGAAACTATTTCCCTCCAAATAATTTTCATACCAATTCAATCTATCTCTATCTCAAACCACAAAAAAGAAGCAAAATTTCCCATAAAAAACTCATCTATCGAGTTTCTTTTACTTCGTCTTCATCTGCAGGATATTCTGAAAATGAGTTTAATATTTTGCCTACAAAGAAACTGGGTTTGATTTAAATGAAGCTAATAATAAAGTGGTTTTATTTGTTAGTGATGTGAAAAAGAAGGGTGGATTTTCTTTTGATCATTTCATGTTTGAAGTAGTGCCTGGATTTGTTGATAAGAACAAGCAAACCAGTGGAAGTGGTATACCCTTTTCATCAATTCATTTTGTTCTTTACATTTTGTTGTGATTTTGTTTATAAAAAGGAAAACTTGAAGTTTTTGTACTTAAGATCTCAAGGATTGGATTGGGAACCTAAGCGAATTGGGGCGCTGGTATGGTAATTTTGTGGTGTATATGGCTTCCTCGACTAGCTCAAAGCAAGGTGGAGTTGACTAAGGCTTATATGGAGGCATTAGTACCTGACTTTAAACCACCATAGAGGTATGGGTTCTCATTCATATGCTTATATTTCACGATTATAGTGTTAGCACCATCTTTTCTTATTATAGTAGTGGTTTTGTCAGTTTGGTGTTACCAAAGACTAGAAACTTGAGTTATAATAAATTGCATCAGGAAACACGCTCATAATTCTAAAGCAGTTTTTTTGTTGCAGGGTTCTCATAGTCTGTGTAATGTGCATAACTTCATGTACCATCATTTGCCGTCTTAGCTCAATTGGTAGAGCGTGTGGCATTTTGCCCCAAGGATGTG
>JAJJMA010187705.1:0-18614 GCA_023529015.1 Papaver nudicaule | reverse complement strand
CCTCATTCTCTTCACAACAACAACGAAACCAATCAAGCCTCTACAACATCGATACGGTAGGATTACGGGTGAGATTCACTCCATGAAAATCAAAAAACGAGTACCAGAGATACTTACGGCTCGCATCTGAAGAACATCTAGCCGTAAGTTAGCCATTAAAGGTTCAGATCCAAGACGTAAGTTAATATTAGTGGCCGTAACTTACTTACGGCTAATACCGATACTATACTTAGCAGCCGTAAGTTCAATGTAAATCAAAAAATTTGTGTCGCAAAGTTACCAGCCGTAAGTACAAGTTAGCAGCCGTAACTAACTCACTAAGCGAGAATCGGACACACATTTTTTGATTCGACGATACAAATGGGGCCAAATACTCATGAATGGGGCAGGTTACAAAAACACTCGTGAATGGGGCAGGTTACAAAAACACTCCATCATGCCCTTGGTGGGCACAAGCTCAAGTGGACATTTCTTTTGAACACAAGCCCCTGATGATTCCTCCATGGTCATATATTATTTCATTTTTCATGCCATTCGGCAATTCCCAATTAAAACAGTACTAGTGGTAAGCCCGTGCGTTGCACGGGTCCGTATGATCCGCCATATTATTAAGCATATTAAGCACCCTGGCTGCCATTTCCATTACAAATACTGTATATATGTTGTAAATAACTTAATGAGTAGAATGTCAGTTAGATTTTTTTTCTATTGTTGCAAATATGTATTCATATTTTATATACACTATGCGAGCCTTCCATTTGTTATACTTGGAGAATAACGGTGCCATCTATGGGAGTTGAACCCACAACTACATGGTTGAAAACCATGTGCTCTGCCATTTGAGCTAAGATAGCAAGTATCATTTCCTAATTTAAGTGGGATTTATAGCGACACTTGAGCACAAATTATTCATAGATATATAAAGGGATAGCAAGCAGATGATTTACCTCCAGCTTACATATAGCAGGTAAGCAGTATAGTTAGAAAAAAACTCACGCACGACTTTTCACCTTTGACAAAGCAGTGTGTAGAGTTCCTAAAAGTTGATTAAATTCCCATCTAGTAATCTACGTACCTTGCAGTCAAGAAAATGTCAACAGATTAAACCCCTGTCGTATCCAATATACTTTCATATCATTAAAAAACATAGTTTCTAGCATATTGTGAACCGCGGGCATTCTAGACAGATAATCTAGTGTCAATACAGGGGTTTCTAGAATACTTAGAACAGTGATGACAAAAATCGATTCCACGACATGTCTTGTTACAAATGCCTGGACGGACCGTGCCCGTCAAACACACAACGTGCAAGATATCATGTCTCATTGACACCCATATTCGTATATACCAAAGACACGTAAAAACCCCTTTTCCATGTAAATATTGCATTCGTACTTGAACACTTATACATAAAACTAAAATAATAACACATCCAAGTAAAATTATACGAAAACCTAAAAATAATTTGGAGAATTCCAATTAAACAGCCTTGTCTCAAAAAACCAAAGAATTTACCTCAGTAGTGCTTGTATCCATAATGGATGAATGCTATTACCAACTGAGATCCTTGCATTGCTTGGAACGAACGACATGATATATTTTGTTAGGATAAAACATTAAAGAAAAAAAAAACACATAAAACATGTTTAACCAAAGAAATAGTTTACAAATTAAGCCTACAAAATGTTCTAATACTGCAGACAACATAGTTACTGCTTTCCCGTGTGGAAAAAAGAAAGCGGAGCCCCTTGGTGTAGAGAGGTAGAGAGTAATAGTGTTGTAGAGCGTGAGGTGGCACCACCCACACCATCGGATCTGCAGGGGGGTCCACCATTAGATTAACTCTTTTCGCTCTACACCATCGGATCACATCTCTACAAAATCTCTACGACACTATTTAGCTCTACATCTAGAGTTTTCGAAAAGTATGCACCTTTATTGATATAATAAAAAAAGAAAGAAAAGAAAATTAAAACAATGAGCATTAAGATTTGCCCAGTACTCTTGGTGGAAACAACTTATGTGTCAGAACTATAGAAATGTTGGATCTATATTTGGCCTTCTTATGAGCTGAAGTGTGCTAATGGAAAAAGAGAAAATGGAAGTGGCGTATTGCGGCAATAACTTGCTCTGATAACAACCCAAAAGGATTGGAAGCTCTATATGCACCAACTTTATCCGGGAGAGAGATAGTAATAAGTTGTTTTGCTGGTCAATCGTAAGAGCACAATCAATAAAAACATCAGAATCGAATACATTATTCATTCCTTAACAGATTGCACCGCTCCGGTACATGACCATATACATGAACTTACCTCGGATATACAAAAAGTATAACAGATCGACTTCCCATGTTCATCGTTGACCCAAGAATATAACTAATATCTTGAACAACTTTATGGAATTAACAACTATGAAAGTTAAGGATATAACTTAGATGACATAAGATTTATGAAATTCTCAATTTTGACAATTTAAATTGTAAATCCCCACTTTACACCCAATCCTAAATTCAATCAAAATGCACTAAGTAACATTCTTGCACGAAGTAACATTCTGTGCCTATTTTCCTGCTCTTTCTCTCTGGATACAGTTCAAGACACAATGTAAGATTGCACCAAAAAATGCATAGAAATTTCATATGTTGAGCTGCAAAGTACATAAGTTGGTATCAAGTAGTCTGAAAACGTTACATAGAAGTTTACACTATTGAGCAACAAAGAACTCCAATGTAACATCCATAGGGCCAAAAATTCATACCTATACTAAAGGTGTGAGCGAATACTACCGACTGTCGTATGAAATGGTGTGAATGAATAGTATCTGTTATAACGTGATTCAACAGTTGCAGAATCGGTTCCCTCTAAATCATCACTTGTGTAGGTTCTTAAATGAGTGTATTATTTTGGCTTTCTTCTCTTAAGCTACTGTTTACAAAAATCAGACTTGTTTACCTCAATCGATAATTTGATTGCCACCATATACCAAATCATCTGCTAGTGTAACACTCCCTTCATCATTTCTTCTATACTTTCAGCCAGACCCTTGTTAAAACACCTGCAAAAACAATATTTCCAGTCAGTTTCATTATATAAACCAAAGGAATTAATAGAAATACTAAACTCAAATATTGAAGTTACTTGATTACCAAATTACAAACCGATATGTTTTTGGCTCGAGTATAAGAAGATGTTATCAAGAGCCAAAATGACTAATCATTAATGTACAACAGTTAGGCTCAGCATCCAACCTCACCAGGAACTTAAGTACAATCGGCGGGTTCATTTTTTGTTTATCAAGAAATAAAAACCCATACAGAGTTATAGGTGGAGCGGAAAAGTAATAGTCTCATTGTTTTAAATACCTTGGTATTGGTTCATTGAGTTGGATTTTGCATTTTGGGCACCAGTGATCTCCCACGTTGCCAAACCTTGGTTGTGCAATTATGGCGGGTGGACAATGGCTTGCGGCCATTGATTTCCGTATTGTCTTTCCTGCAAGGCATCTGGAATTAATTGTACATTAGATTTAGCGACGACCATGACATTTGTGAAAGACATGGTAAATGCGTCGAGTATTCACGAAACAAATATTTATGCAGATCCATATATAAACAAAAGGGGAAAGAGATATGTTCAGTGCCAGTAATGATGGCAGTAAGACCACTGGTACCTGCGATCCTGCTTCAAATAAGTTGTTATGAAGAAGAAAAAAAAGCGATGCTGATCAGCAAGTGAGTTGTTTGGTGAACCTCTCTAACTGGATTAACTCATCTAACATAAGAAAATTCTAAAACAACAAATTCAAGTAAAGACATTAGAATAATCAAATAGGAAAGTAATCAGGGTATCTTTACCATAAAGATTATATTACTAACCGAAGGTGCAGTACCAAAAGAAGAAGCTTTTGTACCTGCAAAATAAAACAAACCACAATTACACACATACATGCATTGTTGAGCTATAATAAACAAAGATTTGAATCTGATTTTTAGATTCAAAAACAAAGAGGTTTCAACAAAGAAAGGAATAGATCAATGGTGAATATTTGTATCAACATTTCTCAATTCTACACAATAAACCTTTAATACATTCGATATATCATGAGCAACAGTTAGACCTTTCTGCAAATAGGCATACATGCATTCCCCGATTTCTTAACATAAAAACAAAAGGTCAATCTGATTTTTGGATTCAGTAACAGATAGACTCGAAAATAAGAGAAAGGGATACATTAATGGTGAACAGAGTTAGGGTTTACCAACGATAGGATTTTAATGCTTATCGTCGTGATTGATTCAGAGAAAGAAACAGAAAGAAGAGACAGAGAGAACGGGGAGGAAGGAAAAAAAAGATTTGAAAGCGGCACAGAGAAAAGAGGAAAACGTGATAGGGTTTGTAATTCACGAATAGATAGATTTGGAAGTTTTGTTTGTGAAGATTGAGAGTAAATATTTGGGTGGTCTCTGATTGGATGTAGTTTACTTTGGTGGGGTCAGGAGGTATAAGAATTGAGAGAACTCCCTACTTTTAATCTCAGCTAAGTAAAACATTCTGAAATTATAGGGTTTAATAGTAGATTGGCAATGATGAAGTAGTGCTCACTACTCACTGTTTCAGACCTTGAAAACCGCTACCGCTGCCTTGTGCAGTTTTACAATCTATTGTTTGCTTCTCTGATTTTCTTTTCGTTCGGAAATGAATGGTGCGTAAAGTCGTTCTCCATTGATAGCCACGACCTAAGTTTCATACTCATCATCTATACCAAAATCCAATCTCAAATATCACAGCAATGGAGGCTCTAGAAGACAATTGTAACGATCGAGCCTACTGTAAGGACATTTTCGTAACTCAAACAGTTCTTAGTATTTGAACTCAAAACCCTCATTGGATGTTTTAGTTTAGTTAGTGTGACTGAGGCGGCGGTACTCAAAGAAAACCAGCAATCTGTGCCAGAAAATCAGATTGGTTCTTCTTAAGACTGCATGTTTGGTAATTGGCATGATGTGGGTAGCTTGGAAATCAGAGAGGGATATCCTGATATGTTGTTTCTTTAACTCATGTGAGTACGCATATCCAAAACAAAATTTCATTAAACCCCCTGTATCGTCGAATCAAAAACTGTGTGTCCGATTCTCGCTGAGTGAGTTTAGTTACGGCTGATAACTTGTACTTACGGCTGCTAACCTTGCGACACAAATTTTTGATTTACATTGAACTTACGGCTACCAAGTATAGTATCGGTATTAGCCGTAAGTAAGTTACGGCCACTAAGATGGACTTACGTCTTGCATCTGAAGCTTTAATGGCTAACTTACGGCTAGCTGTTCTTCAGATGCGAGCCGTAAGTATCTCTGGTACTCGTTTTTTGATTTTCATGGAGTGAATCTTACCTAGTTTTAGCACCAAATCAATACCAAAGAGTGGGTTTAGATGCTTACGTTAGGTGCTCCATTGTTCCACCATTGTTGGTTGCATCCATGATCAAAAAATCGAAAATGAAAATTTTGGAGGAGAAAAGTGAAGTAGGAGAAGAGAGGAGAAGGGAATTTTTTTTGATGTTTTGATTTTTAAGTTTTGATATGTTTGGTTTTTGATTTAAATTAGATTAAAAAAAATATTAAGTGGGGTGCTATAATTTGTAAGTGGGGTGTAATAAGCATAAGGATAACTTAGTCATTTCACGATTTTTTGACACCCCCCTATAATCCGGGTGGACATTTGAAGTAAATAGTGAGAGGGCTTCAAAAAAGTTCAAAAAACTGAAGCCCCTAAATCAGCTTTCTTCATTAATTGAATTGAAGGTGACATCCAAAGAAATGCAACAGATATTAACTGGGTACTATTACTGCACCCTAAAAGTCATTATGATTACAGCAACAAAAACATGATTCGAAGTTTAATATACTAATCCATCTAATGTTGTTACTACCCGCTCTTAACTTTGTATCCTCATTGTAAAATTGGTATTTGATCCGGAGGGAGTAGCTAGTCCTTGGATGGTTTAGCAGTAGAAGATCCAGCGGAAAGGACCTTGTGGATAGCTCTGATAGTATCTGGAGTTGTTCGGCAACAGCCACCTATAAGTGAAGCTCCAGCTTCACGCCATACATTCACGTAAGAGACGAAGTCTTCATTTGAAACCCCTGTGGATTCCTACAGAACAAAAAGAAATGAAAACGATTCAGTAATAGAAAATATGGAGATGTTTGCCAGACAAAAAGAGATCAATACATTATTTTATATTATGCTTTAATAGTTAAATCTTCACCAACACAAAGAGAAGATCAAATTTAGTATTAAACTTAGTTGTTAAAAGTGAGGGTGGAGGGAGCTTACTACCCATTCTTTTCGATCAGCATCGTAGGTCTCTCCACTATTCGGATATATAAGAATTGGTTTTGATGTTACCTGTACAATTAGGTAGCGATATAAGGGAATTTACAGGAGGAAAGAAAATAAACACCCTGTTGTTAGTATTTTAAATCAATTGAAGCACAGACAACAAAGGGTCATACCTTCTGCATGGATAAAATGAGTGCACTTATAAATCTAGGAGGGGTGCAATTGATTCCAACAGCAACAACCTTCTTACATGAATTAGCAACCAAGGTACACTCAACCAAAGAATCTCCACTAACTACATTCACCCCATCCTTGGAATTGAAAGCAAACCAAGCTGGAATTTTTATGTCATCTTCATCAAGAAGCTCAGCAAAAGCCTGCAAGCCACAAAAATAACTCACAGTAAAAGTCACTGTAATTAACAGGGCCACAAAAGTTTTTAACGTCTAAAAGTTCCAGCAAACCATCACTACTGAAGAATTAGAAGCACAGTTGTTCTCTCCGTGTTGTGATACATAAATAGTAGCTTTATAAATTATAACACTAAGATACCTGAGCTTCTATCTTATTTGGAATAGTCTCAAACGCTATCAAGTCTGCACCAGCTTCTGCTAGTACCTGAACCCGTCTCCGATGAAATTCTTTCAAAGTGGCAAGTGTCACAGAATCCCCGTAATTACCACTGTAAGGTAACACAGAAAGAAAAAGGAACAAAATTTGTTAACAGGGAATCTGATGATAGAATTTGTTCTCATATTTCTGACAAGATGAAAAGATTATGCTTGTGCAAGTATCAATCTGGATGAGGTAAGTGGAATTCTACTTGAGATTCTCCTTCAACCTGAAGTAAAATTTTAGAGCATATTGGAGATTTGATGATAGTGGAAAGTAGAAAATGGAACAGCTAATGCAATCTTGAAACAGAATAATAAGAATATTCATATCACAGGACCCCTCAAAAAGTAATAAAGTGATTGCAGGTAGAACTCACTCATACTCAGACCCATCAGCTAAATAAGCTCCGTAGCTTCCAACAGAGGCTGCAACCAAGATTTGTCGTTTGTTAAGAACCCTATCATTCCCAACGATATTGCCCGAAGCTTCTGACGACCTCTCATAATACATATCGCGCGCCTCACATGCAATTGAGACACTTTTTGCAAGCAGTGCTTCACTTTCTTTTTCAGATAAACCTTTAGCCATAAAACCCTGAATTGTAGCCTGACTCAACACAAACAAACTGTGGTTCAAGTTTAAGAAGTCTTAAAAAGACCGTTACCAGTTCTAGCATCATCTGGAAAAAAAAAAGGAGGTAATCCTAGTACCTGATAAGAAGCTGTGATTAGAATATCTGCACCTGCTTCAAGATAATCAAGATGTACCTGTATCATCAATAGATAGAGTAGATGCATATATCAAAAACCCAATCGGGAGTACAACACAAGAAGAAGAAAGAAAAAGACAACTAACGAAATCATAACGTACACCTGTAAAAAGAAATAAATGTGTAGAAATTATATACGGTAGGATTCAGGAAAGGGTTAACAGTGAAGTCATTCCTTCCATTGCAGAACCCCAGCAATTTATCAACTAACAGTAGGAAGAAACCGAAGTTACTTGCTTGTCCATAAATTGAAAATAACACTTGGAGAACTGGTTCTTCGTTTTTAACAATACTAGATCCACCCTCCTCATTTAAAATACGTGATTAAACTTTAACAAACGAACAAAAAAGCGAGGTCTTTTATCGCATAACTAACGTGCACGTCTGATTCCTTAAACCATAAACCATGACCAACCCATTAGCCATTATGATTTCATATCTTTATAGCTTCAAATTACAGAATAATCCCCTAATGCTAATATTTCCTAAATTCCGAAATCTAATCGAATGCATAAGTTGTTACCAATCAAATGAAACAAATTAAGCCCAAACTCACAAATCAAAAACAAAATAAAACCCTCGGAACTAATTTTTCTCACTAATCAAATTCATTTTATTTCACCTGATTTGATGTATATAAACTTACTACAAAATGAAGAAAAGATTCACTATTAACATCATAACGAGGCATTGTAAACACCAAAAACAAGGAACAAATAATAAATAATCGAAGATAACATACGGTTCTGATAAGATGAGGAGAACTGATAAGACATTTTCCACTCCAAAGAGGATCATGCAAGTCGGCACCATGTCTTTCGAGCTCTGTTGCTAATCCACCATCTATCACAGCGTAACCCCCTGATTTTTTAAGGAAATCTTCCATCGAAAATGATGAGAAGTTTCCATTGGCATGAGGCATTCTCTGATTGATTAATTAACTTAAAAACAAGTTAATTAGGGATTAAATGGGTGATTAAAGAGTCGATAGGTGTTGCAGAACTGTTGGAGAGAGTTTTACCAACAAAGAACAGACAAAACTGTGAAGAAGAGAGATGCACAAATCCAACACATTTTCGTTTGTCTCTTATAGTCGACTAGGTGGGTGAGTCACTTCTCTGGAATTGACCAAGATAACCTTTGTGTACGGAACCCCTAAAGCCCGCAGCGGGCACACAACTCGGGAGACCATAGTCGAATCTAAAAGACCAATGTCTCTGCTCTGGTCTAGAGGTAGTTTGCATCCGCAACCAGATAGGGTTGCTAATGAAGATGACTGCACAATTTTATATCCCATCAGAGGTAGATGAGGATTTGAATTTTGAACTCACCGGCACATGTGCTAGGAGACCGAGAGACTACCCAGTTAGTGACAGTTGTGTGTTGTATGGGTGAGAATTAAATATGCAAAGAGGTTCCATGGAAACATGGAAGTTAATGAAACTTGTCCTTGTATGGGTGTAGAGTATGATGAATAGCATGAAAACTACAACATAGAGTATGTGTTGGCTTGGCCACCCTTTCTAGCTCCCTGTTAGGAAAAATGTGCTACCAAAATTTAGACCAAAAGCTATGCAGTGGGGGATGTTAGGTTTGATTTTCCCTTTTCGGCAGTTTGACAAATTTGTCAATATTCCTAACCCAACCCAATGCGGCTATGCCATCCCATTGTTTTCATTGACTGGTCCTAGTTTGACATTATACAGTAAACTTCTATTTGACAATTCCAGTAATTTCTCTTTATAAAGTTGGAAAGTACCAGCAAAAGTTTCAAGATTTCCATACATTCACACAGTTGAATCGTTGATTATAATGAAATTCACATTTGTTAAATGAAAACACTGGTTGTATTTGACCAGCTCCAGTTTGAATCATAAGAAATTCAGTAGTTTGAAAGGAATGTACATAAAAGAACAACCAACAAACAGCACGCGAACACACGCGTAATCTCTACTGCAACAGTACAATTGAAACTTTCCTGAACATGAGTAAACATCAAGCTTAGTTTATCCCTGGCTCAGGATAACTTCAACTTCGGATATAGTCAAGTCAGTTTAATATAACTCTAAAGTGCACAATTGGTCTAACGGCATCTACCAGTTAAGTACTTGAAAAGATTTTATATATTCGTTCTAGGAAAGTAGGAGGAAGGACCATATCTAGCTAACTGATCTGCTTCAGGCCTAATGTAACTATCAATTGCAATGGCATTGCATGGGCCAGTGTGAACAATAATATCATCATTTCATATTTTTCTTTTCTTGTTTTGATGCGCTGATTTTGGGGCTGCAGAGTTTTCCTTGGGGCTTCAAAACAATAAAACCATCCAAAGGATAGTTATAAGGGATGTCCAAAAAGGTATGAAAAGTCTAAGATACCCTTACAGATTAATCCACCCCAAATTTTAACTAATAACCCAAATTTTATAACCCTAATCCTAAAACAAAAACAAAAACTAAAACTAAAACTAAAAACGGTTCAATTATCATTCTCTTCTCCTTCTCTTCTCCTCGTCCCTCTCCTCTTCTACTCGTCCCTCTCCTTCTTCATTTTTCCCCTTCGTTCCTCGTCTCGATTCATCGCCGATACGAAAAATTCATCGTCTCGAATAAAATTCAAACATGGCGAGAACAAAACAGACCGTGAGAGACACTACAGATGATCCTGGAATAGCAAGAGCCTACTTAAATCATCAACAGCGCACAGCGGGAGAAACTTCTGATTTGAATTTTGAACCCGACCGAGAAGCAAATCCGTCCACTGATTTGAATTCTGAACCCAACATGTGTATCAGGTATTAATTCTGAACAAACCCCATGTTTTGAATGATGTTTTAATTGTTTTTTTAGGTTCTAATCATCGATTTAGGGTAGTTTCGTTGAGGTCAGAATTTTTTTACGGTGCAGTTTTCAATTGGGTCTTAGGCGTAAAACATTTTTACGCCTTGAGAATCATATGAAAACTAGGCGTAAAACAGTTTTACGCCTTGAGAATCATATGAAAACTAGGCGTAAAATTGCCCTAATTTTGCCCTAGGGTTTTTACGCCTTAGAAACCAAGGCGTAAAAAAGTGGTCTGTGCTCACAAATATTTGCACCGTAAAAACACAAAGCAAACCGTAAAATTTGATACAAGGCGTAAAACTCTAAATTGAAGCGTAAAATCTTTTGGATTTCAATTTTTTTCCCAAGGAAGTTTTACGCCTTAATATATCAGTGCGTAAATTTTGAGTTCCTAATTTTTTTTTTTAAAGTTAAATTTACGCCTTGGTTTCAATCCCATAACCAAGGCGTAAATTTCTTCTGTAACTTTTTTATTTTGGAAACCATATTTTACGCCTTGGTTTTCTGGGGCGTAAATTTTTCATCCAAGGCGTAAAATGTAAAGTTAAGGCGTAAAATTCCTGCAGTCTCTCATAGGTTTTGCTCATTGCTTGGTTGTTTATTTGTGTTGTTTGTGCATGTGTTTAGGGAACAAGATAAGCAGAAGAAGAAGAGAGGAAATGATCTTTCCCCTGTTGTCAGTCCCCCACCTCGAAATGATAGTGACAAGTATCTAACTTTTACCAAGAGAGGTACAAAAAGGACTCAGAAACAATCAACATTACCTCAAACTGATGGACCAAATGAGAATGTTGAAGAAGAATCAATTCCAATCCAAGAGAATCAGATTCAACAAGAACCCAACCAATGTGAACCAAATGAGACTGTTGAAGAAGATTCAATTCCAATCCAAGAGAATGAGATTCAACAAGAACCCAACCAATCTGAAGAGGAGAATGGCGAATCAGAAGAAGAAGAATCAGCTGAAGAAGATGATGAAGAAGAAACAGTTGCTGAGGAGGTTACACCCCTTTCTCAAGAACAACCCACTCAACCTCTTGCTCTACCTCCTCCAGAACCAAGAATTGAGAGGAAGGCTAGAAAGCCTCGGACAAAAGATCCACAACCCAAAGGCAAGCACATTCCTCCACCTGATGATGAAACGTTCTGGTTGCCCGCACCTCCTAAGGGAACGAAGCATTGGGGAGAAGCACGTGATGGGAACAAAGTGCTATTTGGTTACCCATGGTCCTATGCTGCAAAAGTGGCTTCTGCGCGGGTAATTATCTTATAATCTCAAAATTACTTTATGTTGTTTGTACATTATTTTATCCTTCCGACAAAGTACATTAATTTCTTTTTTTTTTGTAGGACCACAAAAGGCTTGCGCTTGTGTTGAAACACTCAAGGCCTGCGGTGTGGGATTTGGAGTTGGAATGTGACAAGGTTCAACGCATTGTAAAAGCAAAAGCCTTACAGTTGTACAATGCTTCAATACATACCCAGGACAAGTATGATGGTGTTACAGTGAGTGCACTTAGAGAACGATATTGGCCAGAGACGGGCACTTTACACTTTGGATTCGGCGAAATGGCTCTGATTCCAGATGATGCAAAGCAAATCAAGAATCTTGAAACTCATGGAAATCATGTGTTTCTTGGTGATGATAACAAGATGAAATGGGGGGAGCTTAATGGTTTAGCTATGAAAGTGTTTGGGTGGTCTCAAAATCAATGTGACGAAGAGTGGATATATGGTGGTGGTGGGGAACCCGGGGTTTTCGTGAGGGGTAAACCACCAGCCAAGAGTAAGAAAATTCTTAGCAATCGTTTGTGGTTAATGTATGGTAATACCAAGCAGAAGGGCAAAGAGCTAAGTGATGTGGAAGCCACTAGAGTTGCGAAAGCTTGGATGTTGCACACCTTGGGCACCGTCTTGTTCCCCGATAGTTCGGGTAATAGGGTCAATGCATGCTACTTAAAATATATTGATGACATTGATACGGTTGATGGTTATGCGTGGGGCACTGCCGTTATTGCCTTCTTGAATGCCTCACTTGCTAAAGCTTCCAGGGCTAAAACCACCAAAATCGAGGGTGACGTTCGTCTTCTACAGGTAAGACTATATTTTGTGTAATAAAACGTGCGTTAGTTTTGCATATATGTCATTGAAATATGGGTATTTCGTTACTTTGCAGTCGTGGTTCTATGACCATTTCCCCTCTTTGGCACCCAAGGAGGATAGTGATTGGGTTAACAAACCAGAAGGCACTCCTACGGGTAAGAGATTCTCGTTCAAAGAAAGTGGTCTACGTTCAAAAGAAGCCTTGATAGCTGAGAAGAGACAGCAGTTGGATGCATTCCCTCTCAATGAGGTGGTTTTTGACCCATATGTTCGCTTGAGACCTGATGAAGAGGGGGGTTTGGAGGATGTGCGTGAATTTTCACAAGAGAGTAGTTACACCGGACCTTTGTTTCATCCATCAGGGTTCCATATGTACAATCCTCAACGAGTGATGCGCCAACTTTGTTATGAACAACCAATAGTTCGGGAAGAAAAGTTCGTGTTGCAGAAACGAGGCTCCAAACTTGATTCTTCCAAGTGCAAATTGGTTTACGATCCCGAGCCATCAGTTGACCATTCGGCTGCACGGGAAACCGACGACTACCAACTTGCTTTGAACATTGAGAGCTTTGAAGCCAATATAGTTGATGTCGAGGAAGGATACTTGGAGTGGTTTAACAAGTTTGGACATCCCATGCTGATCAATATTGATCCTAGAGCCTCAGAGGCGATTCAAAAGGAACAGGAAAGACTCACTCGTAATACTGCAAGCACATCAAGTGAGGCTCCAATGATTGCTAGCTTGAAGAAAAAGCTTAAACAAGCCGTAAGTAAAATGTTTATAGATTTCTCATGATTTAAATTTTCTCGTCTTGATTGTTGTCTAACATTGTGTGTCAATTTGTTTATATTGTGTAGAAGGAAAATGTTTTATTGGTAGCTTCTAGACTTACCCCATGTATCCAAAGTGGTAAGAAGCTAAGTGTTGAAGAACAACGCGTGATACAGAACCAGTTAAACGTTGCCTTTGATCCCAAACATCAAGGGCTGTTTGACGAGTTGAGGAAAACGAGAAACAAGAGGGGGCCTCCAGTAAGACAAGCTTCACCATCTTCAGCGGAAGAAGATGAGGGTTTTGATGAAGCTCAAGGCCGAGGTCGAGGTCGAGGTCGTGGTGGTGGTAAAAGTCGTGGTGCATCATCATCTTCATCGAACAAAAGAGGCAAACGAGCAAAATGAACAATGGAAAATGGTTTTGTGGTTTGTTTGTTTTGTGGTTGGAACTCATCTTTTCTGTGTTTGTTTTGTGGTTTGAACAATGGATAACTTTCGTTTGTTTAAGCAATGAATTTGTGTTTTGTGCATTGTTTACAGGCTTTTACGCCTTGGTTTGTTTCCAAAAATACAGGCGTAAACGTTTTTTACGCTCCAGAATCCACACCGTAAAACAATTTACGCCTCAGAAACCAAGGCGTAAAAATCGAAATAATCTGGAAAAAATCCAAGTTAGTTTTACGCCTTGGATATGCACGGCGTAAGTAATCTCCTGTAACTCAGAATTTTCAGACTCAGTATTTACGCCTCAGAAACCAAGGCGTAAAAACCGAAAAAATCTGAAAAAAAAAAGTTAGTTTTACGCCTCAGAAACCAAGGCGTAAAAATCGAAATAATCTGAAAAAAAACCAAGTTAGTTTTACAAAAACAATCTTGAGTAAACAAGAGCCTTCAAATTATATCAAATATTACAAAAAGCATTGTTTAGGTACACAAAAAGATATTCAAAATACTTTCCAAAACCATAGTTTGGCTTCTTGAACTTGTATTACCACAAAAGCATTACCAAAAAAGCATTACCACCAAAAGCATTCTCAATCATCGCCCAAGTTGACATATGCCGAATCATCCCCCAAGTTGACAAACCCCGAATCCATAAAGGTCGCAGGCCAATTGTGCATGTTGACTTCGTAAATTTGTGTCCATTCTTTACCTTTCGCCTTGTTCATAATGGTTGGGGCCAACGGTGGTAAAGGACATTCATCGGACAACTTTAGACCAATAAAGTGACAATCTTGAACAAACGCGATGATTACTCTTCTCTTCCTTGCTAGTGTCTCATGGTAATTTGTAAATTCCGGCGTGAACGTCCAAGCTTGTTCTTTGTCGAAGTAGTGAACCACACACCTATAAGCATCCGCAATTAGGTGTCCACACACCGGAAATCTCATCCAAAACTCACTATTGCTTATGGGAATTCCACCTTGCAAACGAGCTTGAAACTTGATGTACTCTTGGTGTGGTGACGAACCTTCCGGCACCAATAACATGTTCTTGTAATGTTGTGCACGACTCCTTAGTTGGTTTAACAACCCTTGTCTAATCCAATTGACTTGGGTCATGTTTCTCCCCTCCATGGTTGCACCCGAAAATGGCCCTAGTTGGTTCGTGACCACATGGTAACCGCAATTACCGTCTCCTTGGACATCATCCATTGACACTATGTATTTATGAATGCAAGTGGGTAGATATTTATACCAATCTTCATAAATAGTGTGGTGAGGGCGAACAAAGTTACCTTCCCGGTCGATTGTGGGGTTTACCATATGTCCTCCTCTCTTGTACCTAATTGTCTTCTTCTTAACAATCTTTGAGCTCATTTCTTCACCTTGAATCACCGGAGACTTTCCCTTGGAACTATCTTGAGTCGGATACATTGGCTCTTTTCCTTTGACATTTGAAGCACGACTAGTGGAACCTTCACCCATGTTACAAGTCTTGGGACGTTTCATTGACTCTCGTAGCACGGCTTGTAACTCCTCATCGTCCTCATCGTCCTCGTATTCTTTATTCAACCACTCAACTCCAATTGGGTCTCTTCTCTTCTCCTCCTTATTTCTTTCCTTGACATTCATCCGCTCTTGCCACCTTGGCACCGTAGTTTTTTTTCTTCCTTTCCCCGGTCCCTTATCCGGTTCCTCGATATCCAAGTTATTTTGAGGTTCCACAAATTGTAGGACTTTTTCCAACCAAAAGCTCTTTTGACCATCGTTTATTCTATTGTAAAAGTTGATGATTTTCTCATATTGGTAGGTGTTGTTAAACTCGGCTGGTACGCCTCCGTCTTCGGCTGGTTCGTGGAAAGAGAGTTGTTTCCAAAAAGGGTGAATGTCCTCGAGTGGGATCACACCATCAACGAAGTTAGAGAACATATGCCGGCATGGTAGTCCCATTGATTTCCACATTCCACAAACGCACACAGCCGTATAGTTCCCTTGCACATAAGCCTCCAATTCTTTCTTTATCCTTTCGAGTGCCCATTTCGACACCTTGAACCAAAGTCGACTAAACCAAGGCGCCCATGGGTCCTTCAAGTATGGGGTTATTCTCCTATTCCGGCTTTCTTCAAATAAAGTTTTGATTCTACGAAGATCATCTTTGAACATAATGTCCATAGATTTGAAAACCGTAACAAAATTACAATCAGCGCGGTGGAGACAACTTTTGAAGCGGTGATGAGAAGACTCCACGGTACTCGTTGATTCGTTCCCAAGATGTAGGTATTGGTTTGTGAAACAATATACAAACTTAACTTTGATGGCATCATCCAACCACTCCTCTTTCAAGTACTTCACGACATCCGGGTAACGGCCCCAATGCGCCAACAACTTAGCCTTTTGGATTTCATATTCTTCCTCCGTTGGTGAAAACACCAATGTATCCCAATCGCCCCCAAATGACTCCCAAATTTTCTTATTCTTAATGAAGTCAATCTCCATTTGTTCAAACTCACGTTTTTGTTGATGTAGTGGTAGTTTCCGAATCCTCCTTTTTTCTCCCTCTTTCGGTGGCCAAATTATCTTTTTGCATTTCACTTGCACACTATTCCAAGCGTGGTAAGTGCAAAGAAGGTGGTGAGCTTTAGGAAATACCACCCCAATAGCATTGATTAGAGCTTGTTCTTTGTCGGTGAGGATAACCATTGGATAACGATCTTCGGGGTAAAAAAGCTTAACTTGTTTGAGTGCCCACACATAACTTTCTTCAAGCTCATTTTCCAAGAAACAAAAAGCCACCGTAAATGGTGATTTAGTAGAAGTTTGGCCTACGTCGTTCAATAGTGGAAGCTTGTATTTATTCGTTTTGTAGGTGCAATCAATCAAAAGGATTTGAGGATTGCAACGTGCCAACTTGATGAAGTCCGGATTAGCCAATAGTAGATGTTTAACTTTTTGCTTCCCATCCGGTGTCTTCTCCTTGAGGTCAAAGAAAATAGTGTATTTCTTCTCCTCCGCCAAGACCATCACTTGTTGCATGACATCCCTATTGCAAGCGTCCATCTCTTTAAACCTTGCTTGGGCATTGTAAATGGTTCTCAATCCGGAGTTGTTCTTCTTGTTTGCCTCCTTTAGGTGCCTTAGGATTTCCAAAGGCTTCATTCCTTGTCTCCACAAACGTTCGACTAACTCCGATTCCTCCGGTTTTAACTTTGAGGCTCGAGCATGGCTAAGCAAAGTCTCCGGCGGTTCGTGGTTGTGGCTACCGCATATGACACTCTTCAAGAAAAACCTCTTCTCGTGATCTTGCCAAAATTGAAGCTTGAAGGGACAATCGGTCTTTATGGTGCGGCTTATTGGCGTAGGCCTCTTGGGATGCTTTCTCTTGTAAGAGGTACCCTTCTTCCAATGACTCTCGTACGTTCCACTACACTCGCAAACCATTTGGAAACAATAAGGTCGAACTTGCTTGTTTTGAACAACACTACACAAGATCTTTTCCCCATGTTCTTGCGCCCATTCCTTTGCGGCATCTTTATCTCCCCATGTCTACATAGAGGGGAACACAACAAGTGAGGACACACAAATTGGGAAAAATGATCAATGAATACACAACTTTGGTGAACTCGCAAAAACCCACCATGGTACAAACATATGGTTGCCAATGATATGTAGTGTCTTCGTGCAACACTTGATTAGGACGTGGTTGATTCTCCATAGGCACAATGGGAGGATCTTCATCATCAGACTCCTCAGGGGTAGCAATAGATTCAATGTAAGGAACCACCTATAAACCAAACGAACAAAGATTAGAAACCATACATAATTTACGCCTCAAAAACTAAACCGTAAATACTATTACGCCTTGGTAAATCTTGGCGTAAACTTGGATACGCCTTACTAACCAAGGCGTAAACCTGGGGATTTTTTAAAAAATTTGTCAGGGTAAATTTACGCCTTATAAATCAAGGCGTAAGCCTGGGATTTTCATAAATTTTTTGCAAGGGTACATTTACGCCTTGGTTTTCCATGCTCCAATTGAGGCGTAAATAAACACTTGAAAGTATTTGATGAAAAACATATTTTTACGGTTCAATAAGCAAGACGTATATAAAGAATGTGTCAAGAAATATTGAGGCGTAAACAGAAAAATCAAGGCGTAAATAATAGTTTTACGCCTCACTTACTAGGGCGTAAACCGTGCATTCAATATTTCCATGCAGTTTACGCCTCAATGGCAGGTTGTCGTCCTAGGCGTAAAACTGTTGTACGGCTATTTTCCCCAAATTTCAGTTTTTACGCCTCAATTGGGAAGAATCTTGAGGCGTAAATTTGGTTTACGCCTCAGATTCAAGGTCAATCCAAGGCGTAAATAGAGCCTGGAAACTCACAAAAATCACACAGATCCACGTACTAAAGATGATTACATGCAAAAAAATCACAAGCAAAGATATACCTGGGTGTTAGAAGCTAGTTCATCCTCATAATCTTGTTGATACTTGTCTCTTTGGAGATCTTGTAGTGATTCTTGGGTTTCTTGAGTTAACCACACTTTTCCACTCAACAAATAATGCAATGTAGATTCCTCACCTTCGTTCGGACAGTAGATTTTGTTGTTGTAATCTATTGGAGTCTCAGGTAGCTCCAAATCGGTGTTTGAATCACTCATTTTGGTTGAGTGATTCAAAACTTAGAGATTTTTGAAGAACAAAGTTTTTTTTTTTTTTTT